>CM046660.1:182994177-183182578 GCA_025594165.1 Tamias sibiricus
CGAGTAGCTGAGATTACAAGTATACTCCACCCTGCCCCACTGATGTGGAACATTTTTTTAATTTTTATTTGGCACTGGGGATTGAACCCGGGGCACTAAATTGCCTCAAACTTGCGATCTTCTTGCCTCAGCCTCCTAATTCCCTGGGACTAAAGGCATGCTGAATTGGAGTGGCAATCTAATAGAGGGTAAAAGCCATACACACCTCTGTGGTTCCCTGTCTGTAGTATTGTTTTCTTAGTGGATTAGAAGATAGCCAGCATGCTCCCCTCTAATCCCAGCAGCTCAGCAGACTGAAGCAGGAGGATCACGAGTTCAAAGCCAGCCTCAGCAATGGTGAGGCACTAAGCAACTCAGTGAGACCCTGTCTCTAAATAAAACACAAAATAGAGCTAGGGATATGGCTCAGTGCCCCTGAATTCAATCCCCACTACCAAAAAAAAAGTCTTACCAGGGCTCGTCATGGTGGTGTATGCTACTCTGGAGAAGCTCCAGCTACTCTGGAGGCTGACACATGATCACAAGTTCAAGGACAACCTGGGCAATTTAGTGAGACCCTGTCTCAAAAAATAAAGTACCCTACTAAGTGGGACAGCCAACAGAGAAGAGATCAGGTGCCTTTAATAACAAATTCGGTCTGAGGCATAGTTTTGCATTTAACCCATTGAAGAAAGACCAGCTAGAAATGGTAAATACTATAGGACACAAGTCTACAGAAGGCATGTACACAGACCTTAGACTAACTTACACTAAAGAGACAAGTTAAAAATAAAGGAAAAGGGGCTGGGACTGTGGCTCAGCAGTAGAGCGCTCGCCTAGCACATGCGTGGCCCGGGTTCAATCCTCAGCACCACGTAAAAATAAATAAAGGCATTGTGTACAACTAAATAAATAAACAAACACTTTTTTTTTTTTTTTTTTTTTTTTTTTTTTGTGTGGTACCGGGGATTGAACTCAGGGGCACTCGACCTCTGGGCCACATCCCCAGCCCTTTTTTGTATTTTATTTAGAGACAGGGTCTCACTGAGTTGCTAAGTGCCTCGCCATTGCTGAGGCTGGCTTTGAACTCGTGATCCTCCTGCCTCAGCCT
The DNA here is from genome assembly GCA_025594165.1 of Tamias sibiricus. Taxonomy (NCBI): domain Eukaryota; kingdom Metazoa; phylum Chordata; class Mammalia; order Rodentia; family Sciuridae; genus Tamias; species Tamias sibiricus. The sequence continues at coordinate 182,995,268 of CM046660.1, forward strand.
CCCAAAGTGCTGGGATTACAGACGTGCGCCACCGCGCCCGGCTTAAACAAACACTTTTTAAAAAAATAAATAAATTAAGGAAAAGTCAAGCTGGGAACGGTGGCACATACCTGTAATCCCAGCACTTGGGAGGCTGAGGCAGGAGGATCAAGAGTTCAAAGCCAGCCTCAGCAATGGGAAGACACTTAGCAACTCAGTGAGACCCTTTCTCTGATAAAATACAAAAAAGGGCTGGGGATGTGGCCCAGTGGTCCAGTACCCCTGAGTTCAATCCCCGGTACCAAAAAAATAAATAAAATAAAAGTCAATGCAATGAGATTTAGCTGGATTTTGAAGAATGAATAGGACATAAATAAGTTGTCTGAAAGGAAGGAGACAATTAGCAAGGGTTAGCCTAAGCAAAAGTCAAAGTACAGCAATAAAGTAGAAATAAACCAGGTCAGTGTAAAATATGGATCCCTGTAGAGTCACAGGAGAATTTTTATAGAAAACTCATTCATCCTTCAATTTGTGTAATATCTTAAAAATAAAAGAATAAAAGTCACTATGGTATCTGTCTTCAAAAAGTTCATGAAGGCCAGGCACAGAATCGAATGTCTGTAATCCCATTGACTCCAGAGGCTGAGGCAAGAGAATTCCAAGTTCAAGGCCAGCCTCAGCAATTTAGCAAGGCCCTAAGCATCTTAGCAAAATCCTGGTCTCAAAACTGAAAAAAAAAAAAAAAGGCTGGGGACTAGCTCAATGGAAAGTGCCCCCGGGGTTAAACCCCCAGCTGCCAAAAAAAAAAAAAAAAAAAAGTTCACAAAGTTAAGAATACAGTCAAAGCACATTAAGCACATTAATTAGAAATACACTCAAAAGGAATACAGAGAAAGGAATATGTTACCTAAAGAGATTGTCAATAAGTTTTCACCACAGATATTTGTGTTAATATTTAAAAATTGAAAATTATTTCACCGAGTAAATTTCAGTAAATTTCACCAAGTAAATCTCACACTTAGCATGGGTGAGGCCCTGGGTCCAATCCACAGGAATAACAAACAGAAAAGTTTAGTGGTGAGCCAGGCATTCAAACCTAGGTAGTTGGCTGCTACTGAAATCCATGATGCTTTTTTTCAATGCTACCCAGCTCTGGGTTTTGTTTTGTTTTTTTAATATTTATTTATTTGCTTTTAGTTGTACACGATGCGTTTATTTGTATGTGGTGCTGAGGATCGAACCCGGGCCGCACACGTGCTAGGCGCATGCTCTATCGCTGAGCCACAACCCCAGCCCCCTTTTTATTTTTTGAGACACAGTTCTCACTTATACTTAAGTGAGGGCCTTGCTAAGTTGCTGAGCCTGGCTTTGAACCTGCAATCCTCCTGCCTCAAAATCCTCCTGCCTGATCAGGAGTTCAAAGCTAGCCTCAGCAATGGTGAGGCACTTAACAACTCAGTGAGACCCTGTCTCTAAAGAAAATACAAAAAAGGGTTGGGGATGTGGCCCAGTGGTCGAGTGCCCCTGAGTTCAATCCTCAGTACCAAAAAAAAAAAAAAAAAAATCTCCTGCCTCAGCCTCCCCAGCCTCTGGGATTACAGACAAGCACCACCACACCTGGCCAAAGACAATAAATACTTCTAAGTATTAAAACTTATGGTCAGGCCGGGCACAGTGGCGCATGCCTGTAATGCCAGCACTTTGGGAGGCTGAGGCAGGAGGATCATGAGTTCAAAGCCAGCCTCAGCAATGGCAAGGCACTTAGCAACTCAGTGAGACCCTGTCTCTAAATAAAATACAAAAAAGGGCTGGGGATGTGGCCCAGTGGTCAAGTGCCCCCGAGTTCAATCCCCGCTACCATAAATAAATAAATAAATAAATAAATAAATAAATAAATATTTTGATAGTGAAGATTTCTAACATGGGGACTACAACTAAGTAATACCAGCTTTCCTAAATATATTTGTAAAATTACAAATATTTTTGCTAAGTAATCTCAAAAAGATTACATAAATGCATTCATCTTTTTTTTTTTTTTTTTTTGTGGTACCGGGGATTGAACTCAGGGGCACTCGACCACTGGGTCACATCTCCAGACCTTTTTTTGTATTTTATTTAGAGACAGGGTCTCACTGAGTTGCTAAGTGCCTCGCCATTGCTGAGGCTGGCTTTGAACTCGCGATCCTCCTGCCTCAGCCTCCCAAAGTGCTGGGATTACAGGCGTGCGCCACCGCGCCCGGCTCATCTTTTTAAAGTATCTGTTGTAGTTATAAAGCTTTATTACAACTTCACTCTCTTATTCTGAAATTTAAAATAGTTTGAACTTGTAACAAGTAACATTTTCCTCCCAAAGCAACTTGAAAAGTACATGGACTTCTTATTACTAATCAAAGAGAGCTCTGAATAAGCACTTTATGTCATTAATAAAAATATGGTTAGGGGCTGGGGCTGTAACTCAGTGGCAGAGTGCTTGCCTAGCATGTGTCTGAGGCACTGGGTTCGATCCTTAGCACAGCATTAAAAAATAAAAATAAATTTTAGGGATGGGTTGTGGCTCAACGGTAAAGCACTTGCCTAGTACGTGCAAGGCGTTGGGTTCAATCCTCAGCACCACATAAACACATAAACATAAATAAATGAAATAAAGGTATTGTGTCCAACCACAACTAAAATATACATATATTAAAATAAATAAAAATAAATTTTAAAAAAGGCATGATGGCCTATCTACAACTACAAATAGAAACTTAATATATATACACATATGTATATGTGTGTATATATATGTATATATACACACACATACATACATATACATAACCATATACATATATATGGTTAAAGGTTTAGGTCTGTGGTGGCAAAATTGGTAATTTGATATTTTTCACGAACTAAAGAAAAGAATTTAGGCCTTCAGCTTCACACATAATGATTTATTTTTCCCTAACAAACTGTGTTGTAAACCAACTTTCCACCAAAATTCTTCCCAGGAGTATAGAAAATAAAAATTTCCCCTAAATTACTAGAAAACAGGCTAAATATGAAACTTTTAAGTCTTAGCTCAAACTCAAATCTATACAGTATTTTTTCTTCTATTGGGCAAGGAGACCAATTAAAAACGCAAAGGTATCTTTTAAAAGATGAGTGTCCAGCCAGGCAGGATGGCGTGGACTGGAAAGCCCAGCAACTCCAGAGACTGAGGCAGGAGGATCTAAAGTTCAAAGACAGTCTCAGCAACTTAGGGAGGCTCTAAAGTAACAGCTATACCCTGTCGCAAAACAAAATTTAAAAAGGGCTGGGGAAGTATCCCAGTGGTTAAGTGTCCCTGGGTTCAATCCCCAGAGCCAAAAGAAAAGGGAAAGATGACTGTCAAATGCAATTAAGATTAGGAAAAGAAAAATGCCACCAGGGGAACGTTTTCTTTCAACTAACGGTCAATAACAGTTTTGCTTGAATTAAATAGATCTACCACTACACCACGTTCACAAGCATAAAATACTGGGTGTAATAGATCTCCAGAGTGTACTTAAAAGCTATGCTTCCAAGAAGCGTGCCTTTCAGCATAAGCTTGTTATTCCTATGCGGTCTTCCAAAGTTCCTGAACAGTTAGCTTAATGACATCTGTGTAGAAACTACTTTAAAACATGCTTGATAACAAGATTTGTACAAGTAACCAGTACTTCTCTGATTTGATTTAAACAGATCCAATTACTGAATTCCCTATCAAAATACCTTCTCCGTTTGCAGAAGAGCCACTAACCACAAGGGTTACAACCAAGTATCAATAAAATATTATTTACTTATTTTGTTTGTTTAAAACAGGCTAGCCGGTACAGAGGCTTTATAATCCCAGCTACTCGGGAGGCTGAGGATCGCGAGTTTTGAGACCAGCCTGGGCTTCACAAGGAAAAACATCGTCTCGAATGCAAAACAATGCAAAAACAGGTATGCTTTCTAAGATCTTAAATAAGTTGCCAGAAAGCAACTTAAAATTAGAGACAGGGAGGGAATTATCAAAACGACATATGCAGGAAGCATGATCTAAAGCAAACCAAATACGAATATAAACATTCTGAAGAAGCAGGGCTTTCCTTGTCAAGCGTGGCCCTTATCCCAGGAACACCGAATCCAAGCCACAATAACATCAAGGCTAAGCCTTCCCCTGTTTTATAGGCTTCACATTAACTTCCCGTGAGCCCTCATCAACCCAACGACCCAAGCCACACTCCATTCCACTCTCGGCCCACCTCCTTCCACTCCCGTTCAAAGTCTCAGTGTGAGCGCGCTTCCCTCCTCCGAACACCACGTCTTATTCAAGCCCGCCTCACCTACGTCTTCTCCATCGCCACCGGTCCAAGGCCGGGCTTGAGTTTCACCATGCCCTCCTTTTAAGCCTCCAGTCCCCGCCCCAAAGGTTCCAACTTGCCCCAGTCAGCCCTCCCGATATAGGTCCTCCCAGCTCCTCCAACCTGTCCCCAGGAGCCCCTCCAGTCCCCCAAAGCACGCAACGGCCGAGCCTGATGAAAATGGCGGAGAGTGCTGCCGCCTACTGCAGGCGAGCGGTCCCGCGCCACCACTGCACTCACCGTCTGGCGTTGAGCAGAGCTCCTAACGGCGAGCGAAGCGTTCGTCTTCACTGTTGGGACCGTCTCTACTCTCCGGCCTCCTTCCTCCTCCCCTCTCAATCCCTCTCCTCCAAAAGTGCAACCGCCATCTTCCCCAATGAGCCACCGAGCGCACGTGCTTGCGTCATCACGCACCAGCGTACGGCACTACGTCACGCGCGCCTGAGCTGCGGACTCTGTAGTACTGGATCTGCGCATGTGCATAGGTGAGGGGTAGGGCCTGGCCCGGTACCCACGCGGCTTAGTGTGAGCTTCCTTTGTTCAGCTGAGAGCGTCGGAGCTGGTTCCCTGAGGGCGAATGATTGGGGTGGCCTTTCACAATACTGATACTTTTCAGGTCGTAAGCCAGCGTGGATGCTGTCAAAAACATTCCGTTTCCCAAACTTTGAATACGACATTTGTTCAGAGATGGATACCGTGGCTATTTGGCCATCCCCACCAAGAGTAAAATTATGGGCAAGGCGCTTAAACTTGCTAATTTTGTCTCCTTGTGTTTCACCATGAAAACATATATCAAAATCAGGCACACGGTTAGTGTTCACGCATTACCGATACCAACTGTGCCTCCAGATTATTTTATTTCCTCAGGAGGCCACATGAGAAAAACAGCCTTACGGTACAACCACTTTGGAAAACTTATTCATTCTTCTAATTAAAAAGCTCATCCTACTGACACCACCCGTTTTTCAGTGACCGGTTCTGCTCCCTCACATGTTGAAGTTTGAAGGTTAGGTGGAGGCAAGCACATAAATCAGGGTTTATTTAAAAATGGGTAACAGACTTCTCCCAGGAGGGAGAAGTCGGGCATAGCTGGTATCCTAGTATCCCCAGAAGCAAAGTATTCTGCCCTTTTTATAAGTCCTAGGCTTCCTTTGTTCTCCTGCCCTTGTCCTCTTATCCTTCTCCTTCCTGTGTACATTTCAGGGACTAGGCCTAGGAAATTGTTGATGCATGGCCAAAAGGTGGGAAGCACGTGGGCTGAAGAGGGAAGGGCAGGATGGTGTAGCCCTGGACACATTAATTAACAACTTTATAGCTCCCTGTAGGTAAGGGCAATTCCTGGGATGGGTTACCTTAGCAACAAGTTGGAGCAGGGGCAGGTTCTTGACAAGGGTGGAGGAAGGACTCTGAAGAAATTAACTTTTCAATTCTTCAGGGAACAGTCTCCAACTCACTCAAAATTGGCCTCCTCATTCTGACCTGACTCGAGTTACCTATCTATACTGACTGACTGTAATTCTGGCTTCTCTGTGACCCAGAAATTCCACTCAAAGAGGTAAGAATGCTTACATCCACCAAAGAATATTCAAGAATGTTTATAACGCCTTAATTCCTAATGAACAAAAACTGGTAACCCAAATTTCCTTGCATAATTGAATGGGTAAATTGTGGTCTAGTCCTACAGCAAATTTCTAGATAGCAATAGGAAGGAACTGCTGATGAACACAGCAACCTTATTCCTTATTTGGTACTAGGGATTGAACTCAGAGGCACTCAACCACTGAACCACATCCCCAGCCCTATTTTGTTTGTTTGTTTGTTTGTTGGTACCGGGGATTGAACTCAGGGGCACTCGACCACTGGGCCACATCCCCAGCCCTTTTTTGTATTTTATTAGAGACAGGGTTTCACTGAGTTGCTAAGTGCCTCGCCATTGCTGAGGCTGGCTTTGAACTTGCGATCCTCCTGCCTCAGCCTCGCAAGTGCTAGGATTACAGGCGTGCGCCACCATGCCCGGCTTATATTTTGTATTTTTTATTTAGAACCAGGGTCCCACTGAGTTGCTTAGCACCTCGCATTTGCTGAGGCTGGCTTGGAACTCAGCCTCCAGAATCGCCACCAGGTTTACAATTTTTTTTTATTTTATTTTATTTTTTTTGTGGTGCTGGGGACTGAATCCAAGGCATTGTGCATGCGAGGCAAGCACTCTAACTGAGCTATATCCCCAGCCCCTATAATTTCACTTTTATAGTAAAGAATACAGACAGGTGCAGTGGCGCATGCCTGTAATCCCAGCATCAACAGAGGCCGAGGCTTGAGGATTGTGAGTTCAAAACCAGCTGCAGCAGTTTATCAAAGCACTTAGCAACTCAGCCAGACCCTGTCTCGAAATAAAATATTTAAAAAGGGCTGGGGATGTGGCTCCGTGGTTAAGTACCCCTGGTTCAATCCTTAGTACCGAAACAAAACAAAACAAAAAAATAGTATAGTTAAGAATGCAATTTCAGGGCTGGGATTGTGGCTCAGCGGTAGAGCGCTCGCCTCACACGTGTGCGGCCCGGGTTCGATCCTCAGCACCACGTAAACATAAATGCATTGCATTGTGTACAACTAAAGCAAATAAATAAATATTAAAAAAAAAAAAAGAATGCAATTCCAGTCAGGTGAGGTGGTTTACCCCTATAATCCCAGGTGCTAGGCAGGCTGAGGCGGGAGGAGCACAAGTACAAGGCCAGTCTCAACAATTTAGAGAGGCCCTCAGCAACTTAGTGAGACCCTGTCTCAAAATAAAAAGTAAGATAGGCTGGGGATGGTGGCTGGCAGTAAGGTGCCCCTGGGTCAAGTGCCCGAGTTCAGTTCCCCTGTACACCCTCCCCCCCAAAAAAATACAACTTCAAGACAAGCAAGTTGTTGCTTGGAAGCAATTTGAATGTGTTAATCAAGAATGTTGAAAATATTTATTACTATTTATGTCATAATACTAATTTAAATATCCATCCTAAGGATAGTCTCAAAATTGTAAAGAACTTCTGGGTACAGACCTTTCATTAAGGTATCATTGAGGGTTGGTATGTAGCTCAGTAGTTGCCTGGTATGTGTGAGGCCCAGGGTTTCATCCCTAGCACCAAAACCAAAAGTTACAGATGATAGCAAAAAATAGCAGAAACACACATCCAACAGCAGAGAATAGTTAAATAATGGCATATTTATATGATAGAATGTTACACAGACATTATAAAGTATCTCTACCAAGTTTTTATGATAACATTGGAAATGCTTGTAATCTCATTTAGAAATATCTAAGGCAATGTATTAAAATGATAGGATGAAGCACAACTGTTGTCTTCAAGTACTATACATGTTTTGCTTTTATAATCACAGGGGAAAGGGAGTGTATGTCTTATAACAGATTACTGACATTGTATGCTAAATTATGTTATTAAATGCACCTCTCTTTATGACCAGTTACAATACACTATGTCCTGTTCATTAACATATCACACTCCAGAGTCTTTTTCTTTTAATTTTTCCATTTGTTTGGACTCAGAAGTCATTGGGCATTATTAATAAATATGAGAATACCGCCCCCCCCGTGTCAAGAATTTAACTTTTACTCCCTCAATCCCAGAAAGGCTGGGATTATCATAAATTTAGAAGCAAAAGGCAAAGTTTGGGGAAAGGGAAAGTATTTCACTCCAGGCTAGGATATGCAAGTATGCCTATCCCTTAAGAGTATGGTGAGGGCCGGGTGCTGTGGCGCACGCCTGTAATCCCAGCACTTGGAAGGCTGAGGCAGGAGGATCGTGAGTTCAAAGCCAGCCTCAGCAATGTCGAGGCACTTAGCAACTCAGTGAGACCCTGTCTCTAATAAAATACAAAAAAGGGGCTGGGGATGTGGCCCAGTGGATGAGTGCCCCTGAGTTCAATCCCTGGTACCAAAAAAAAAAAAAAAAAAGAGTATGGTGAGGGTGGAGCCCCATGCCTGTAATCCCAGCATCTCAGGAGGCTGAAATAGGAGGATCAGGAGTTCAAAGCCAGCCTTAGCAAAAGTGAAGCGCTAAGCAACTCAGTGAGACCCTGTTTCTAAATAAAATATAGAATAGCACTGGGGATGTGGCTCAGTGGTCGAGTACTTGCCTAGTATCTGTGAGGCTCTGGGTTCAATTCTCAGCACCATATATAAATAAATAAATAAAGGTCCATCAACAACTAAAAAATATTTTAAAAAAATACCCAAGTTCGTAGCTGGGCACGGTGGCGCATGCCTGCAATCCCAGCACTTGGGAGGCTGAGACAGGAGGATCGCAGGTTCAAAGCCAGCCTCAGCAATGGCAAGGCACTTAGCAACTCAGCGAGACCCTGTCTCTAAATAAAATACAAAATAGGGCTGGGCATGTAGCTCAGTGGTCGAGTGCCCCGAGTTCAATCCCCAGTACCAAAAAAAAAAAAAAAATTTTTTTAAACACACTACAAGTATGCAATCAGTTGTGTTCTGTACTTTATAAAAATTTTAAAAAGTGATCTAGCCAGGCACGTTGGGGCATGCCTGTAATCCCAGTGGCTCAGGAAGCTGAGGCAGGAGAATAATGAGTTCAAAGTCAGCCTCAGCAACAGTGAAGCACTGAACAATTCACTGAGACCCTGTCCCTAAATAAAATAAAAAATAGGGCTGGGGATGTGGCTCAGTGGTTGAGTCCCCATTCCAACAAATAAAAATAAAAAGTGATCTACTCTCTCCCCCAAAAAAATTGTTTTTAAATGAAACCAAAGCCAGATGTGGTGACACATGCCTGTAATCACAGCTTCGAAAATTCTAGGCAAAACAGAGCAATTTAATGAGATCCTGTCTCAAAAAATTAAAAAGGGCTAATGGACATGGTGGCACACGTCTGTAATCCCAGCAGGAGGATTGTGAGTTCAAAGCCAGCCTTAGCAACTTAGCGAGGCCCTAAGCAATTTACCAAGACCATATCTCTAATTAAACATAAAAAGGAGTGGGGATGTGGTTCAGTGTTTAAGTGCCCTCAGTTCACTCTCCAGTACCAAAAAATTTAAAGAGCTGAAGACCTAGCTCAGCGGTAAAATACCACTGGGTTCAATCCCCAGAAGGAAAAATTAAAAAATGAAGGAGAAAAAGAAAAAAGAAAAGAAGGCAAAGAATTTTCATAATTTAACTGTTAAAAGACTGAAGCCAAAATTCTTCAAAGAATCACATCTACATTAAGGATTCTGGATCCTGGACTGGGGTGTACCTCAGTGGTTGAGTGCTTGTGTTAGCATGCTCCAGATCCTGTATTCAACTCCCAGCACCACATCCCCTCAAAAAAATAAAATAAAATCCTGCAGACTGTTTTGAACTCAGCTGATAGAATATTGTGATTGTGCATGTGCATATCTATGTCTAGAGCTAAAATTATCTTGGGACAATCAGATCCTTTGGGAAAAGTCTTTTTGTTTTTGTTTTGTTTTCTTTTCTTTTCCCTTTGACTGCTACCCTCCACCATAACTGAAGCTAAAACTTTAGGAAATATTTCCCCAAATTTTTAAAAATATTTATTTATTTTGCTTTAGTTGTACACAATGCAATGCATTTATGTTTACGTGGTGCTGAGGATTGAACCCGGGCCGCGCACGTGCTAGGCGAGCTCTCTACCGCTGAGCCACAACCCCAGCCCCTATTTCCCCAAATTTATTGGAGCCAACCTACCTAATGTCATACCCATATATTTGTTTTATGTATCGATTTTATGATTTTCTTTGTTGTCACCCCCCACACACCAATACTGGGCAATGAACCAGGAGTATTCTACTGCTGAGCTACATGCCTAGCCTATTGATTTGAGACAAATTCCCCTAAATTGCCCAGACTGACCTTGAATTTAACCATCAGCCTCCCAAATAGCTGGGCTTTCAGGTTTCTTTGCTCTTTGGCTATAAACAATCATTCATGTAGCCTTTTCTACTGCAGAGAATGTATGTCACTCAGGGTAACTTGAGTTCATGTTCCTCAACCTTGGTTCTCATATTTGGCTCAAATAAACTATTATTTTATTTAAAGCATAGTTGTCAATTTGCATGAACAAGATGTATATACTCTGGGTTAGGGAATGTACCTCAGATAAGACTTTAAATATGTTATGAAGGGCTTGCCTAGCACCTGTAAGGTCTCAGGATTCAATCCCCAGCAGAATAAAACAATTAAAGTGCCTGAATTAAAGACCCAAAGGTGGCTGGGGGAGGGGTGTGACTCAGTATGGGCTTAGCATATGCAGAACTCCAGGTTTGATTCCTAGCACTGGAAATATATAAGTATATATGTATATGTATATGCATATATACACAAATATATATATATATACATATATATATAAGAAAGTATATATCACTATACTGCATTCACTATTACAAATCTGGGTTTGAGAAGAGAGAAAAAGACCACTAGTTCCCAAGTCAGCTGGCCTGAGTCAGTATAAATTCTGTTATAGATGAACCTATATTGGTCTACAGTGCCTTCATTACAGTACCTATTAGGGAAATTTTAGTAACATTTGACAGATTAAGTCTCCAGTTCAGGTTTTGCTCTTGACTTTGGGAATACTGGAACTTTTCCCCCTACTTTTTGTCATCTTAGGGAATGAACCCAGGGTTGCTTTCCCACTGTTACATCCCCATTCCTTTTTATTTATTTATTTAGGTGTGGTGCTGGGGATTGAACCCAGGGCCTTGTCCATGCTAGGCAAGCACTCAACCAACTGAGCTATATCCCCAGCCCTGCTTTTATTATTATTATTATCATTATTATTTACTTTTTGGTACTCGGGATTGAACTCAGGGGCACTCAACCACTGAGCCACATCCCCAGCCTTTTTTTGTATTTTATTAGAGACAGGGTCTCACTGAGTTGCTAAGTCCCTCTCACCATTGCGGAGGCTGGCTTTGAACTCTTGCCTCAGCCTCCCAAGTGCTGGGATTACAGGCGCGCACCACGGCACTTGGCTCCATTTTTATTTTTGAGAAGTTCTAAGTTACTTAGGGCCTTGCTATATTGCTGAGGGTGGCCTTGAAATTGTAATACTTCTGCCTCAGCCTCCTGAGTCACTAGGATCATAGGCATGGGCCACCATGCCCAGCTAGAATCCACCTAAAACTTCATCCCTATGTCCTAAATGCTTTTCTATCTTCAGGTATCACATTAGTCATATGATGCTGGGATTCAAAACTTTTTTGGAACTTCCACTTCTGTAATTTGCTGGCTGAATAATACTGATTTTGGGGTTTCAGCTTCTTCCTTGGTAAAACAACATGGCTCAGTAGTTTTTTGTGTGTGTGGTGCTGGAGATTGAACCCAGGGTCTTGTGCATGCAAGGCAAGCACTCTAACGAACTGAGCTATAACCTCAGCCCCCATGGCTCAGTCTTAAGGTGAATTGCAAATCTGACCACTTCCCATTTCCATTTCTATCATTCTAGTTCAGATATTGACAGACCATGCCTGCAGTCTCTTAAAAATGATTTTCAGCCAGGTGCGGTGGCGCACGCCTGTAATCCCAGCACTTGGGAGGCCGAGGCAGGAGGATCGTGAGTTCAAAGCCAGCCTCAGCAATGGCGAGGCACTTAGCAACTCAGTGAGACCCTGTCTCTAATAAAATACAAAAAAGGGCTGGGGGTGTGGCCCAATGGTCCAATGTCCCTGAGTTCAATCCCCGGTACCAAAAAAAAAGGACTTTCAGATTTTTAAAGTTTGCTTAGAAAAAGACACACACACAAGCACATTCTGTTCTGCTGGTGTTGGATATTGAACCAGAGGCACTCTCCCACTAAGCCACAACCCCAGTCCTTTTTTGTTTTATTGTGAGACAGGATCTTGATAAGTTGCTGAGGCTGTCCTTGAACTTGCGATGCTCCTGCCTCACATTCCTGAGTCACTGGGAACACTCACCACCACTGCACTTTACCAGTCCAAACCAGTTTTCATTAACTGCTGATCCAACTGCTTCCCAACTATCCTTCCTGCTTGCCCTTTCTATGCTTCTCCTCCCACTCAATCCCAGTCCGTTTTCTACATTGCAGTCAGAATAACTTGGTTAAAGCAAAAATCAGATCTTACTGCTCTCCTTAAAGTTTCCCATAGCTTCCTGGCGTGCCAAGTATAAAATTCAACCCCCTGGTACCATGACCAGTTCTGCTTTACCCAGTTTTTACAGTGCTGGGGATTGAACCCAGGGGTACACCACCACTTTGAGACAAGGTCTCATTGTTTCTGAGGCTGGCCTCAAACTTGCAATCCTCCTGCCTCAGTCACTGATTACACATGTGTGCCACTGTAACAGGCCTTTCTTCTCCTTTTTCATCCCCAAATATATGGTGGATACTTAATAAATTTAAATTAGTGAAATAGCAAATAATGAGGTATTAAGGAGCATAAGAGCAGGGTGGGTGTCTCAGCAGTAGAGTGAGCTTGGCACACACAAGTCCCTGGGTTCAATCCTCAGCACCATAAGTACAATACTAGTATAAAGGTGTTTAAGAATGCCTGAGAGATGCAGTGAAATTTCAGTAAAATATACATAACACTTGACATTGCCTAACCACAAATGCCTGGGCTCAAAGGCAATCTGCCCCCATTCCTCCCCGATTTAGAATGCAAACAGAGTCAGAGATAAGATTGGGCAGAGAGTAAGGGAAATGATTTAAAGAGAACCCAAGGCCTATACCAGTAATTAAGACTGAAATAGGGGCTGGTGTTGTGTGTGGCTCAGTGGTAGAGCACTTGCCTAGCTTGTGTGAGGAACTGGTTTGATTCTCAGCACCACATATAAATAAAAATAGATGAGTAAAATGAAGGTCCATCAACAACAACAAAAAAAAAAAAAAAAAAAAAAACCTGGAAGGTCCACGCCAGATATAGAGCTGGGCCTTCTCCATCTGCTGATTTGCAGCAAATGGGAAGTGTGTGGCTAGCAGGGACAACAGTGACTTGGCACTACATGGGGAGTTGTCCAAACCATGAGGAGATTCCTTAGGAGTCCTGAGTTTAGCTGAGGCCTGCTGCTCCTGTTTATCCAGGTCAGTCCAGGCCAAGCAAGGGTCCACAGGTATATCACGGTTGGTATGTCCATAAATGGAAAGATAGGCATTTGTCACTTTCCCATTCAAGCTATAGTGAACTAGCCTGAGCAGGAAGGCAAGGTCATTTCTCAAAGGTTTCCCTATAGACAGATGTTTCTCTCTTCTGTGTGTTTACTTCAGTATCTGGTTTTTAGTTGAATCAAATCAAAATATCATAGTTGTGAACCATTTATCTCTTACAAAAAGCTTACCTGTTTAATAGGTAAGAGTCCATAACCTACTATGCCATCATCTCTGTTGTTGGAAAGAGTGACAAACAGCTCTGGATGGAGACCTTTTGCTTTTTGTTTCTCTTATCAATTCACTTAAGACAAAATTATGAAAAGTATTTTAAAGAATCATTTGGAAAGAACTTTTTTCCTAACTTTTCTCCTTGTCAGCACACTAATAATTTCTTGTTGAATTTAAAAACAACCCAAGATGTTTTACCTTTTTTTAACTATTATTTTTTTAGTTGTCAATAGAATTTATTTATTTATATGCGGTGCTGAGAATCAAACCCAGTGCCTCACACATGCTAGGCAAGTGCTCTACTACTGAGACACAATCCCAGCCTAATGTTTTACCTTTTAAAGCTCCCAATTTTTTAAAAAATATATTTATTTATTCACTTTAGCTGTACAAATGGGTTTATTTGTACGTGGTGCTGAGGATCGAATCCGGGCCTCAAATGTGCCAGGCGAGTGTTCTACTGCTGAGCCACAACCCCAGCCCTAAAGCTCCAAAATTTTTAAGAAAAAAAAAAATTTTTTTTTAAGTTGTGGATGGACCTTTATATTTTATTCATTAATTTATATGCAGTGCTGAGAATCGACCTGAGCTGCAACCCCACGCCTAAAGCTCCCCAATTTTTTTTTTTTTTTTTTTGGTACTGGGGATTGAACTCAGGGGCACTCAACCACTAGGCCACATCCCCAGCCCTTTTCTGTATTTTATTAGAGACAGGGTCTCACTGAGTTGCTAAGTGCCTCACCATTGCTCAGGCTGGCTTTGAACTCGTGATCCTCCTGCTTCAGCCTCCTAAGTGCTGGGATTACAGGCATGCACAACCACTCCTGGCTTCCCAATTTTATAATATTTTGTTATTCTAATAAATGTGGGTCAGGCAGAGAAATACTTTGAAATTTATTGCCTGATGTCCTTGTAAATTCAAGACTAGCCTGTCTCCTCAGTCATATAAACACCAGTGTGTGGCCACCCATGTCATTAAGTACATTGTCCTTGTTAATGCAAGCTTTTAACATTTCTTATTCAGAGGTAACTATAAGCAATGATATTTGAAAAACAATGTTTTTTGTTTATTTGGGTTTTTTTTTTTTTTTTGCTACCAGGGATAGAACCTAGGGTCACTTAACCACCGAGCCACATCCCAGCTCTTTTTAGGTTTTATTTAGAGACAGGGACAGGGTCTTGCCAAGTTGCTAAAGCTGGCATTTAACTCATGATCCCCCTGCCTCAGCCGCCCAAACTTCTGGGATTACAGGAATGTGCAACCACAGCCAGCTGAAAAATAATACTTTTTAGAACAGCAGTGATAGGTGAAATAGAAGATGAAAATATTCTATTACGTAAAAGTTTAAAACCTTAAAAATCATGAAATTTTTAAAAGCTGATCAATAGTGGCACGATTTAGAGCAAGGTTGAAATTGTTGTCTTTTTTGGTGGTGCTGGGGATTGAATCCAGGGCCTTCTACATGTGAGGCAAGCACTCTACCAACTGAGCTATATCCTCAGCCCCTTATGGAGAGTTTTTTAAAAGAAATTTAGGGGACAAAGTGTATAGCCTAGTGGTAGAATGGTTACCTGAGTTCCATCCCCAGCACCACAGAACTAGAATGTCCTTCCCCCACTTCTCTAATTGATAGATTTCTAGTACTTTTAGACTTTGCTCAGCCACTCTGTCCTCAGTGAAGTCTCAACTCCTGCAGAATAATTGCTAGGCTTCCCACCTATGTCTCTGCCATATCACACATCTGTCATTAGTTGGGTAAATATATATTGAACACTTGTTTTTCATATTTGCTGCTCATAACAAAAAGTTGGGGGAAAAAATCTTACACCACTCACATATTTCCATGGGATTTTTGTTGATGTTTTTGCAGAATTGGGGATTGAGCCCAGAACCTCCCACATGCTACGCACTCTAGTATTGAGCTAACCAACTCCCTCCCACCTTTTTTTTTTTTTTTTAATTTTGAGACAGGGTCTCACAAAGTTGCTGAGGCTGGCCTTGATTTTGCAATCCTCCTGCCTTAAGCCTCCTGAGTCATTGGGATTATAGTATAGGCATGCATCACCTCTCCTGGCAAAACTATCTTGACTTAAGACCAACTTTCTTTCCCCAACTTGTTCTTAGGATCAGGAGTTCATATACAAAGTGTCAGAAAGAAAAAAATTCAAACTGTGAAGAAAACACAAATATTTTCCTTCAGAAAAATCATAGCTAAAATGTTTAGCTATTAGTGTTCACTACTAGACTCAAGTTGAGAGATTTCACTACAGTGGCTCAGGAAGGGTCATATTGGCTCTATCCAAATGAACCCTATCACAGAATACCTGTTGCTAAGTAGTAAGGGAGAGGTTTAGAATGAATGCCCCCTAAGAGAAAGACCTTCAAGTCTGATATAGAAAAGATTATTTTTGCTGTGCTGGGATGGAATCCAGGGACTTTCACATATAGGTGAGTGCTCTACCATTGAGCTAACACCCCCATCCCCAAATTTCTCTTCAGAAAAGGTCTTCGTACATTGCCTAGGCTGGTCTTGAACTCCTGCACTCAAGGGGTCATCCTGCCTTTGCCTCCCAAGCGGCTGGAAATACAAGTGTGTCACAGTGGCCAACTTAGGATCTACTTCCATACTAAAGGGCACACCTCAGGGCACAGTGATACTCAGGTGTAACTGCTTCCCATGTCACGCTTCCTCCCTGTTTCCTGGGTTAGGCACAAGGATGCCAAGGCTCTCAAAGTTATTAGCACTCCTGCCCTTTCAGTCATTCTTTTTTTTTTTTGGGGGGGGGAGGGTAGTGGTGGTGGGAAATGGGGTTACCAGGGATTGAGCTCAGGGGCACTTAATCACTGAGCCACATCCCCAGCCCTTTTTCGTATTTTATTTAGAGACAGGGTCTCACTGAGTTGCTTACTGCCTCACCTTTGCTGAGGCTGGCTTTGAACTCTCCATACTCCATATCAGCCTCCCGAGCCACTGGGATTATAAGCATGCGCCACGATGCCCAGCTTCTCTCGTTCTTTAATAATTTGAAACAATGACATTGGTCTGGCTTAATTCTTTCTTTTGCATCTAGGTAAAACTGTTCTTTCCCTATACAAAAGTTTCCTATGTTCTACTTTAGTCAAAAACTACAAACACTTTGAAATCAAAATATGAAATGTTATGAATAAAAAACAATGTGGGGTCTGAAAACCGCAGTATGAGATAGTCAACAGCGTGGCTTATAAAACACCCCACCTCACCCGTCCCACGAGCATGCTTAGGCAGTCACTGCAAGGCTGCTCTAAGACTATGATTATTATGGTCTAATGGTCACATTTGAAACAGCAACCTAAACCCACACCAAGATGGACTGTCCTCTACAAGAAGTCCAAATGTCTTCTTCAATAGCTTCTGCAAGGCAGACCCAGCCCCTGGGAGGGTGGTGGTGTGCTGGGGACATGATTTCCCCAAGAAGCTGAGTGAAGTTTGGAGATTAATACTGAAAACTGCGCTTTGTCTGGATATCATCAAGAATCTGCTGCAGTTCCTCATCTTCAAACCGCCCCTCCAGGCTGCAAGAGAAGCAAAAGACATGAATGCCTCAGCAGACAATTTCCCCATTCTTTTTTTTTTTTTTTTTTTTCAGTTGTAGATGGACACAATACCTTTCTTTATTTATCTTTACTTTTTTTTTTTTTTTTTTGGTACCAGGGATTCAACTCAGGGGCACTCGACCTCTGGGCCACATCCCCAGCCCTTTTTTGTATTTTATTAGAGACAGGGTCTCACTGAGTTGCTAAGTGCCTCGCCATTGCTGAGCTGGCTTTGAACTCTCGATCCTCCTGCCTCAGCCTCCCAAGTTCTGGGATTACGGGTGTGCACCACCGCGCCCGGCATCCTTCCCCACTCTTATTTGAGGCATGCTCATCTCTTAAAATTGCTTACCCATCTCCTGTACCTTTACCTTTCTACTGTATTCCTTTTCTGCTTTTCCTTGTGAGAACATTACAAAATATTTCAAATACATAAAAAGATATTTTTACTGGGTGTGGTGGTACACTACTGTAATCCCAGAACTTAGGAGGCTGAGGCAGGAGGATCATGAGCTCCAAGCCTGCCTCAGCAATGGCGAGGCACTTAGCAACTCAGTGAGACCCTGTCTCTAATAAAATACAAAAAAAGGGCTGGGGATGGTAGAGTTCCCCTGAGTTCCATCCCCAGTAACAACAACAACAACAACAAAAAGATATTTTTTTAAAAGCATTAACAATTAGCTGTACTTGATTTTCCTTTCATAACTATAATAGAACAAATGAGGGCCCATCCCAATACTTCGCCCCTTCCTTCCCCAGAAATAATCACTGTACTAAATTTGGCATTGATCATTTCCAAACATATATTTACTATACATATATTACATGTATCCATGTAATACACAGCTTAGGCTTTCTTTCTTTTTTTTGGTGGTGCTGGGGATTAAACTCAGGACAACTTAAGTTTTCAAAGTTTATGGTTTTAAACTTTATTTTGTTACTTAAAATTATCATTTTTTCTGGTCCTGGGAATTGAGCTCCCACTCTACCAGTGAGCTATACAGTCCTGTTTTTAAACTTTGTAAGAAATGGCACCGATCCAGGTTTGGTGGTACATGCCTGTAATCTCAGCAAGATGGGAGGCTGAGGTAGGAGGATTGCAAATTCAAGGCCATTCTCAGCAGCTTAGTGAAACTCTAAGCAACTTAGCAAGAACTTGTCTCAAAGCATAAAAAATGGGATGTATTTTATATGTTGTTGCATTGTGCACTGCAACTAGTAAGCCAGAACATAAACATATCTTAGATGTATATACTATTTCTAAAAACTAAGTATAATAAATTATCTAATAGGGCTGGGGTTGTGGCTCAGTGGTGGAGCGCTCGCCTCACACGTGCAGGGCCCTGGGTTTGATCCTTAGCACCACATGTAAATAAGTAAATAATAAATAAACAAATAAAGGTATTGTGTCCAACTACAACTAAAAAATAATTATTAAAAAAATTGTCAATATAGTTTAGTATATGCTAATTTTACTATACTCTTGTTATGTATTTTTAGGGAAGTCATAGGATTATAAATGCAATTTGAATAAATTTAAAACCACATGTTTTATGACAAAGGGCCTTAAACTCAAGATGGCCAAAGCACTGGTATATATGCTGTAAAGAGAACATTAAGGGCTTTGTTTTTCTGATATTAAAAAAGTTAATAAAGGGGCTGGAGATATAGTCCAGTTAGTAGAGTACTTGCCTCACATGCACAAGGCCCTGGGTTCAATCCCCAGCACCATACACAAAAAGATAATAAAGACTTGTTTCATTAACTTGGAAAAAAAAAGAGTGGGGGGAAAAGTGGCATTATACTATACATATTCTTCTACAATTTCTTCTGTCCAAATTAATTCTGGCATTGTTGATGTTATTTCATGATATTCAAGTTCATTTTTTTCACTGCTGTATAATAAACATCGTATGACCACAGATTCATTTATCCACACTCTTGTTGACTGATATGTTGTTGTCCAATTTGTGCTATTACCAGCAATAAACACTGGAATACATGTCTCCTAAATGTGTGTGATATGTCTTTAGGACATGTACCCAGGAATGGCTTTTGGGTCAGGGGATACATTCATCTTTACTAGATACAGTCAAATTACTTTCCATAGTAATTGCACTGATTTGCAACACTAACATTAATATATAAGAGTTTCAGTTGTGGGCTGGGATTGTGGCTCAGCGGCAGAGCGCTCGCCTAGCACGTGCGCGCGGCCCGGGTTCGATCCTCAGCACCACGTACAAATAAACGCATTGTGTACAACTAAAGCAAATAAATAAATATTAAAAAAAAAAAAGAGTTTCAGTTGTTCTACATTCTTACTAGCACTCTGTGGTATAGAACCATTATTAACTCATTTTCTGTTAAAAAGGCACTCCTAGCTGGGCATGGTAGTGCACACCTGTAATCCCAACACTTGGGAGGCTGAGGCAGGAGGATCGCGAGTTCAAAGCCAACCTTAGCAATGGCGAGGCACTTAGCAACTCAGTGAGACCCTGTCTCTAATAAAATACCAAAAAAGGGCTGGGGATGTGGCCCAGTGGTAGAGTGCCCCTGAATTCAATTCCAGGTACCAAATAAAAAAAGGCACTCCTGTGCAGTGGCACATGTCTGTAATCCCAGCAGCTCAGGGGGCTGAGGCAGGATGATCATGAGTTCAAAGCCAGCCTCAGCAACTGCGAGGAACTAAGCAACTCAAGACTCCGTCTCTAAATAAAAATACAAAATAGGGCAAGGGATGTGGTGGAGTGTCCCTGAGTTCAATCATACATACACCTTTTTTTTTTTTTTTTTTGTGGTACCGGGGATTGAACTCAGGGGCACTGGTCCATTGGGTCACATCCCCAGCCCTTTTTTGTATTTTATTTAGAGACAGGGTCTCACTGAGTTGCTAAGTGCCTCGCCACTGCTGAGGCTGGCTTTGAACTCGCGATCCTCCTGCCTCAGCCTCCCAAAGTGCTGGGATTACAGGCGTGAGCCACCGCGCCCGGCACATACACCTTTTAAACACAGCAATTTATTTGTAGGAATTTATCCAATACACGCATAATTTATCTCAACTGGTACTAACCTTGGAATCAGAGCCTTGGACTCCTCAGCAGTCTCTGGGCAAAGGTTGGCTAAACAGGCCAACTCAAACTTATGGAGCTTTTTCTGGAGCAGCAAGCTAATCACAGGAAAGGAAATCAAAACAAACAAAAAAAGAATGATCAAAAGAAAAAAGGAAGATCACACATGGCTTTATGCTCAAGTACGGCCCTACATCTCTAAACTCCATTTTTCTGTTTCTGAACATAAACTTGTTCTAGTAAGACAAATATTGGTGGGCTCCATGGCAGTCAAGGGAGCCAACCATGTGATTAGAAGGTTAGAACTTTCAGCCCTTCCTACCCTTACTGTCTGAGGAAGGGCTGAATATTGAGTTGATCACCAATGCATAATGTTGTGACCAACCATGCCTACATAATGAAGCCTCCATAAAAACCAGAAAGAAAGCCAGGCACAGTGGCGTACACCTGTAATCCCAGCACTTGGGGGAGACTGAGCCAGGAGGATCTCGAGTTCAAAGCCAGCCTCAGCAATGGCAAAGCACTTAGCAACTCAGTGAGACCCTGTCTCTGAGGACATCACATCTCAACTCCAAGGAAATAGAAGATTCTGTGCTTTGGACCTTTCAGAACCTTGTCCTATGTGTTTCTTCACCTGGCTGTTCACAAATAGTCTTTGTAATAAATGGGTAAACAAAAGTAAGCTGTCTGCCTGAGTTCTATGGGCTGCTTTTAACAAATAAATCTAACTTCAGGAAGGGGTCACAGAAACCACCAAGGAAAAGGAAGTGGGTCAGAAGTGCAAGTTACAACCTTGGATTTGTAATTGACATCTCAAGTAGAGGGTAATCTTGAGGCACCAAGTCCTTAACCTGTGAGGTCTGACACTCTCCAAGAATGTCAGAACAGAACTGAATAACAGCTGGTATTGAACTGCTTGGTGTGTAGAGAAAAACTCCTCACATATCTGGTGTCAGATGTGTTGTGCTGAGTGACTATGTCAATAGGAAAAAAGGATTGCGAGTTCAAAGCCAGCCTCAGCAATGGCGAGGCACTTAGCAATTCAGTGAGACCCTGTCTCTAATAAAATACAAAAAAGGGCTGGGGATGTGGGCCAGTGGTGAAGTGCCCCTGAGTTCAATCCCTGGTACCTAAAAAGTAAAACGCATTGTATACAACTAAAAGCAAATAAATAAATTAAAAAATAAAAAATTGGGGGGGGGGGGCGCAGTGGCTTCGGAACCTGAAGCAGGAGGATCGCCAAGTTTGAGGGTACCCTCAGCAACTTAGGGAGACCTTATTTCAAAATAAAAAACAAAAAGGGGCAGGGCACAGTGGCTCACGCCTGTAAGCCCAGTGGCTCAGGAGGCCGAGGCAGGAGGATCATGAGTTCAAAGCCAGCCTCAGCAAAAGTGAGGCACTAAGCAACTCAGTGAGATCCTGTTTCTAAACAAAATACAAAATAGGGCTGGGGATGTGGCTCAGTAGCCAAGTGCCCCAAGTTCAATCCCTGGTCCCCCCCCCCAAAAAAAAATAAGGGCTGGGGAAGTGGCTCAGTGGTAAAATACTTCTGGGTTCAATCCCTAGTATCAAACAAAAATAAAAAGAAATAAACTGGGGGGAGTGCTGTGGATCAAACCTAGGGCCTCCCACATGCTAGTCAAGTGCTCTATCACTGAACTAGATCCCCAGCTTAATTTCTAAATTTTGTCAGACATTATTTTTTTTTTTTTTTTTTTTTTTTTTTTGGTACTGGGGATTGAACTCAGGGGCACTCGACCACTGGGTCACATCCCCAGCCCTTTTTGTATTTTATTTAGAGACAGGGTCTCACTGAGTTACTAACTGCCTTGCCATTGCTGAGGCTGGCTTTGAACTCGAGATCCTCCTGTCTCAGCCTCCCAAAGTGCTGGGATTACAGGTGTGCGCCACCGCGCCCGGCTCAGACATTATTTTATTTACATTAAACTTACAGGTGTCTGGGAAAGGAAGGAAGAGGCCCATGAGATGGTGTACACCTATAATCTCAGCAACCCAGGAGGCTTAGACAGGAGGATCAAGTTGGAGTTCAACCTCAGCAATTTAGCAAGTCCCTAAGAAACTTAGCAAGATCCTGTTTCAAAAAAGTAAAAATAGCCGGGCGCGGTGGCACACGCCTGTAATCCCAGCACTTTAGGAGGCTGAGGCAGGAGGATCACGAGTTCAAAGCCAGCCTCAGCAATGGCGAGGCACTTAGTAACTCAGTGAGACCCTGTCTCTAATAAAATACAAAAAAGGGCTGGGGATGTGGCCCAGTGGTCAAGTGCCCCTGAGTTCAATCCCCGGTACCAAAAAAAAAAAAAAAAAAAAAAAAAAAAGTAAAAATAAAAAGGGATGAAGATAGAGGTGGCAGAGCTCTCTGGTGAAGCATTCATGGGTTCAATCCCCAGTACCAATAAAAAAAGGTGGGGATAGGGCTGGGATCGTAGCTCAGCGGTAGAGCGCTTGCCTAGCACGTGCGTGGCCCGGGTTTGATCCTCAGCACCACGCAAAAATAAATGCATTGTGTACAACTAAAGCAAATAAACAAATATTAAAAAAAAAAAATGGTGGGGATAGCATTCTATCTGCAGATGTCCAATAGTCTGAATTAACATAAACTTTCTTTTAGCACTCACCTACGGACACTTGCAATGGTCTCTCTATTTTTGAAATGACTGAAACGGGAAGTGTAGTTTAAAGTTTTCATGAAGACTCCTGAGAGTTCCTGCTCATCCTCTGCACTCTCATTTTGTTGCTTTCGATGCTCCAGAAGCATATGAACTTCTGAATTCAGAAGAGTCTCTGCTGTTTCAAACTCTATTTGTGAAAAGCATGAATGTCAGCTGAAAATATTCCTTTAAAGCCAGCTTATAAATGTTCATTTTGCATTTGAACATTATCGTGTCCTGCAGAAACCAAGGGGTTTTTTCTACTCCACATCTTTATTTTCATTCACACTTATTTGCACAGGAACAGTAGAATTCGTGTGATATTAAAATTTAGCTCATTTGGGCTAGACATTTTCTTTTTTTTAATATTTATTTATTTGCTTTAGTTGTACACAATGCGTTTTATTTTTGCGTGGTCCTGAGGATGGAACCCGGGTGGCACACGTGCTAGTCGAGCACTCTACCACTGAGCCACAACCCCAGCCCCAGATTTAGGTTTCTAAATTACAAATAAAATATATCCCACTGCACAGAGGAAGTATCCTAATAGCGATGTGATTTACTTGCTAGCATCTGAAAAGGATTTTCTTCTAGACCAAACTCTAGGTTCCTGAGCCTTCTTCACCTACACCTCCCCCAGTGCTGGGGGTTGAATCCAGGGGCTGTCTACCCATCTACTACATCCCTTGCCCTTATTATTCTGAGGCAGGGTCTTGTTAAGTTGCCCAGACTGGCCTCCTACTTTTGATCCTCCTGCCTCAGGCTCCTGAGTCACTAGTATTATAAGCATGCACCACCTCAACCAGTTTCTGAGCCTTCTTGACTATAAAGGTCAACCTTGGCCCATAAAGACGAACAAAATACTAAAATGGTTCGTAACAGCTCAAGACTGCATCCCTAAGATGACTCTCCCAGACCCCATTTAAGTGCCAGTCTGAGAAAAGTCAGAAATGACAGAAAATTTTAGTTTATTTCAACCACATCTGAACATAAGACCCACATCTGAGTCTCTAGGAAGGCAGGAAGCCAGTCAACAAGCCCAAGAGGGTTTTTTATGAGGAACAACCTTCCCATTCCCATTTTGTGAGTTTCACTTCCCTGGATTCTGCTCATCCCCTTCCTATTCCTTCACTCTCTGTTTAAAAGGCCCAGAAGTTCTGTAAAATCTTTACAGGTTTCTCTACTGCAATATTACGGAGTAAAACCCGTCCAGGGCTAAGGATGTAGCTCAGTGATGAGAGCACTTGGCCAGTACCCGGGAAGCCCTGGCTGGGTTCAATCCCCAGCATTACAAAATAAGTAAATTAAAAAAAAAAAAAAAAAAAGTAAAATCAACTGGGCTGGTGGCGCAGGCCTGTAATCCCAGCACTTTGGGAGGCAGAGGCAGGAGGATTGCGAGTTCAAAGCCAGCCTCAGCAATGCCGAGGCACTTAGCAACTCAGTGAGACCCTGTCTCTAATAAAATACAAAAAAGGAGCCGGGCACGGTGGCGCAGGCCTGTGATCCCAGCACTTTGGGAGGCTGAGGCAGGAGGATCGCGAGTTCAAAGCCAGCCTCAGCAATGGCGAGGCACTTAGCAACTCAGTGAGACCCTGTCTCTAATAAAATACAAAAAAAAAAAGGGGGGGGGGGGCTGGGGGGCTGGGGTTGTGGCTCAGTGGTAGAGCGCTAGCCTAGTACGTGCGCGGCCCGGTTAGATCCTCAGCACCACGTAAAAATAAAGGCATTGTGTACAACTAAAGCAAATAAATAAATGTTAAAAAAAAAAGGGGGGGAGGTGGGGGCTGGGGAGGTGGCCCAGTGGTCGAGTGCCCGAGTTCAATCCCTGGTACCAAAATTAAAAAAAGTAAAATAAAAAATCCGAGCAGGGCGCGATGGAGCACGCCTGTAATCCTAGCACTTGGGAGGCTGAGGCAGGAGGATCACGAGTTCAAAGCCAGCCTCAGCAATGGCGAGGTACTTAGCAACTCAGTGAGACCCTGTCTCTAATAAAATAAAATTTTTAAAAAGGGCGGGGGTTGGGGATGTGGCCCAGTGCCCCTGAGTTCAATCCCCGGTACCAAAAAAAGGGGGGGGGGGCAGGGATGTGGTTTAGTGGTTGAGCGCCCCTGGGTTCAACACGTAGTACAAAAAAAAGAAAATGTAAGAGGAGGCCGCCAGAAAGAGTGAAGTTGACGCTGGCTGCCAAGGACTCCAAGAAACGGGGAGTGGCCCTCTCCCGAAGGCACCGTGCAAAAGGCAGACCAGACTCCACCTGTGCTCTGGGGGGCCCTCAAGGGTCGGTGTCCCGGCTCTTTGCTCCGCGTCGCGCGGAGACCAACCCCACAGCCTGCTGAGGCGTCTTGGGCTAGGCCGAGATCCCCAGGCCCGTAGCGACCACAGGAAGTGGCAGGAAGAATCGAGCGGCCCCGTACCTCACCTTTGGGAAAGATAAGCTGTGAGGCGTCCTCTTCCACGTCACCTGCCCGCGGATCACTGCCGCCGGCCGCCATCGCAGCACCGCTGACGACCACAGACACCGCCGGAAGCGGAAGCGCGGCGCAGCCGGCTGCCGCCCCGGAAAAGGCGGGACAGAGGCGGAGCCTGGGGTGGGCGGGACCGGAAGGGCAGCTGAAGGAGGCGGTGCGTCTGGACCCACACGGGCGCGAAGGAGCGCCTGAGGGTCGGTTGCTGGAGGTTCTCGGCCGGTGGCGGGCTGTCCTGCGCCGCGCGTCTTGGGATGGATCGCTGGGCTTCCTAGGCTCGGGAAAGGATTAGGCGAAGGTGCAGGAAGGCGCCTGTTGGCGGACCTAAGGAACTGCCTCTGATGGAAAGCTGGATCGGTCACTCCGAAAGCAAACGAGGGAATTGCTGTGTGACTGACGCATTTAAAAAATGTGATTGATTTCTTATGATCTGATATTTCTGAACACGTGGACGGTAATATTAAGAAGGCTTTATCACATCTTTTGGAACATTTGGATGGTAAGTGGGAAATTAAGCAAATGAAAAACGATGCTGTTTTCAACTCCACAGAAAACAGAAGATTGTACAGGAAGGGGAAAAATCATAACCCACTACTTAGCTCCTTAACGAAGAGTATTTGGAGAGTCATAATGGAAACTCTGCTGATTTAATAAAAAAATTAATTAAGGTATTATCAGACAAGAATGGGTATTCTTTTAATTTGTAAATATAATCGTTTTTACAGAATTAATTGCTGCGTATCTGTATTTCCAGGAGGAATGTATAGAATAAAATTGTATAGTAGGTTATATAGTATTGTTATTTCAAAGTGCTTTCCTGCAGTTTTTCAGAGCTGTAGTACAGATGTCCTGGGAAGTAGTCCATGATTATGCTGCAGCTGATTGACAGAAGTGAAACTGGAACTCTTTGTCAGACTTGCTTTCCCTTTGTCACTCCCCCAGATCTTTACAAAGCACCTACTAATTGCTGGACCTTGCACTGTGCTGGCCCAAGGGCTAACTGGGTACTCAACACTTAATTTCTTTTACACACATACACACACACAGCTGGAGAGAAAAGTCAATAGGTGCAGAAAGAAGAAAGGAGAGTAACAAATAATGCATACAGTGATATGTCACATATTGGATTGTCTCCAACATTTTCATTCAGGAAGTTGTTATAAATGACTTTTTACAAGGCCCTGGTGTTGAAAAGTAGGGCAAAGATCTGTCCCCTCAAGGAACTTGTTGAGATTAGTTGATGTGAGTTCTGGAAAATAATGTAGAAAAGAAAGTGCCATGGAAAGATCAAGAGAAAGGCTAATGTGGTTTGGATGTAGTGTGTGTCTTCCAGAGGCTCATGTGTTGGAAGCTTGGTCCTCAGTCCAGTAATAGGCTATGGGGCCTAGTGGGGTGTCCTTAGGTCATGGGGGGTCGGGGGGAATGCCTGGGTTTGCCCTCAGAAGGGATTAACTAGTTTCCTGAGGCTCCATTCTCTCAGTGGCTTCTTGTCTTGCCACGCTGTCTCCCTTTTACATATGCTCCTGCCATTATGACATATGCTAATGCTGTGCCCTTGAACTCCAGAACTATGCGCTAAATAAACTTCTTTGCTTGTAAAATACCTAGTTCTGTTAGGGAACAGATAGATAAGGATGGTGAGAACATAAGGTTAAGAGAATAATTTTATAAAATGGACCCACCACTGTGCCAACCCCCACATGCTTTCTTTTCCAATAAGCAATTTTTTTTTTTTTTTTTTTGGTACTGGGGATTGAACTCAGGGGCACTCGACCACTGGGCCACATCCCCAGCCCTTTTTTGTATTTTATTTAGAGACAGGGTCTCAATGGATTGCTTAGTGCCTCACTGCTGCTGAGGCTGGCTATAAACCCATGATCCTCCTGCTTCCCAGTCCTGAACACTGGGATTATAGGTCTGCACCACCCTGCCCAGCCCAAAATATTGATAAGAGGAATTCAAATTACCCTGAAGGAGAAGAATTTTGTGACCAGATCCTGAAACTCTGGGAAATAAGGAGTTCCTCCTAACCTTAAAATCTGTAAGAATGTATGGTTAAGAATCCAGTTAGCCAGGCGCAGTGGCCCACGCCTGTAATCCCAGCCAGCCTCAGCAAAAGCTGGGCACTAAGCAATTCAGTGAGATCTTGTCTCTAAAATACAAAATAGGGCTGGGGGTGCTGGGGTTGTGGCTCAGCGGTAGAGTGCTCACCTAGCACATGTGTGGCCCGGTTCGCTCCTCAGCATCACGTAAAAATAAAGGTATTGTGTACAACTAAAACAAATAAATTTTAAAAAAAAATTTTTTTAAATAGGGCTGGGTAGGGTATGTGGCTCAGTGATTTGAGTGCCCCTGAGTTCAATCCCCAGTACCAAAAGGAAAAAAGAAAAAGAAAAAAGGAAGAATCCAGTTAGAACCCATCACCACAGGCCAAGGTGACCTAGAGTTGCCATGACTGTGGGGACTTGAAAGTCTGATGTCACCTTGCTGCCAGTCAAAAGTCAGAGGTGGACCTGAGTGAGACTCTGTAAACTTCTCTGGGATCCCCAATAAAAGTGGAGTGCAGAAGAGACACATTGTCCCTCTCCTCTCTGAGAGAACCTACTCTCCCTTGAGAGTATTCCCTTTCCCTTTCCCCCATCTTTTCAATAAACACATTCCTCTTACTCTGAGCAACTTATCTGGAATCTTTCTGACTTGATTACAAGAATCCGAGTTTGACCAGGCACATTGGCACACGCCTGCAATCCCAGCGGCTTAGGAGGTTAAGACAGGAGCAACACGAGTTCAAAGCCTGCCTCAGCAAGAGCGGGGCACTAAGCAACTCAGTGGGTGTAGAGACCCTGTCTCTAAATAAAATAGAAAATAGGGCTGGTTGAAGGGCAAAAATCACACCAGAGACAACTGTGTAGCCAAGAGATTTATTCACCAGCCTTTATGGCTGGTCGGAAGTAGAAGAAGTACTGGGAGAGAGGAGTCAGGGAGAAGGGAGTGTGTGAGCTCTGAACGGAAGGTGGGTGCCTGGTCGTCCTGGCTGTGGTCTCTGGAGCTGTCGGCTAAGGCAGCTGCCCTTGAGCTGGAGGCTGGAGCTGTCAGCTGGGGCAGCTGGGTCGGGCTGGAGACGGTGAGTCTGGAGGTGAGTCTGGAGCTGTCGCAGTGGCTACCTCCTCTCAGCAGGAACAGCTGTTGTGTTGTGAGCTCCAGGCAGGCAGGAGCTTTAAGTAGGGCTTTCTGCTGGTGGTGGTGGGGGGTGTACCAGAGTGACCTTTAATGCTGTTGGCTCTTTGCCCAGGGAACAGGTTGACCTTTAAGCCTATTGGCTCCTGCCTGGGGAACAGAGTGAACTTTAAGCTGATTGGCTCCTGTCCAGGGAAAATGAAACCAGGTTGCTTCTCATGGAAATTTCCATGGGGGAGGTAGCCCATCAGCCCAAGCCCATCTATCACTGGTAATGTGACTCAGTGGTCGAGTGCCCTTGAGTTCAATCCCTAGTACCAAAAAAAAGAAAGAAGCCGGGCGCGGTGGCGCACGCCTGTAATCCCAGCACTTTGGGAGGCTGAGGCAGGAGGATTGCGAGTTCAAAGCCAGCCTCAGCAATGGCGAGGCACTTAGTAACTCAGTGAGACCCTGCTTCTAATAAAATACAAAAATAAGGGCTGGGGATGTGGCCCAGTGGTCGAGTGCCCCTGAGTTCAATCCCTGGTACCAAAAAAAAAAAAAAGAAAGAAAAGAAAGAAAGAATCAGGGTTTGAAGGGGAGGTCTTCAATTTGCCTCAGTTTCTCAGAAGGCCCCAGCTCTGTAACATTCTGAGGTATTTAATTTCTTTTTTAAATTTATTTATTTGTTTTAGTTGTACACAATACCTTTTTATTTTTTATGTGGTGCTGAGGATCGAACCCGGGTTGCGCACGTGCTAGGCAAGCGCTTCACCGCTGAGCCACAACCCAGCCCCAAGGTATTTCATTTCAGTAATGAAAAACAGACTAATATAGGGTTGCTCTGGTTAGTGTAGGTGGGTGAGGGCCAGAGGATCTGGGGAGGAACCATGCTGGAGGTGGTCTGTGACATCAAACAGAAACCATCATGTACATGACAGTTGCAGTCACTCATTAAGGTAAAGTCATGTTTCAGTGTCTTCGTCATTGTCATTATTTCATTCGTAGTGAAATAATGAGGCCCTGGCAAAATTGAGGCAGTGTGGAAACCTGCCTCCTCACCCCAATTCTTTTTTTTTTTTTTTTTTTTTTTTTTTGTGGTACCGGGGATTGAACTCAGGGCACTGGACCACTGGGCCACACCCCCAGCCCTTTTTTGTATTTTATTAGAGACAGGGTCTCCCTGAGTTGCTAAGTGCCTTGCCATTGCTGAGGCTGGCTTTGAACTCGCGATCCTCCTGCCTCAGCCTCCCAAAGTGCTGGGATTACAGGCGTGCGCCACCGCGCCCGGCCTCACCCCAATTCTTGCAGTCACGACAGAAAAGTTTGAGACATGTCACTCAGAGTAACAGACATGAGTTTATCAGAAGCGATGGAAAAGAAGAAAAAGGGACACTGGAGGGAAAAATTCCCTCCTCAGAGAGGAGAGGGATAGCACACACCTCCTCCTGCCCCCGGTTGTATTGGGAGTCCCAGGGAAGTTTTCAGAGTCCTGCCCAAGTCCACCTTCTGATTTTGACTGATAGTTTAGGACCTACATGCAAAGACCCAGAGATAACTTGGTGCTCAGATGAAATTGATCCCCCCACCTCGTAGTTTGCCTGCCCTCTTATTTTATTACCTTTTGAATAGCTCTCTGGTGAATTTAATTTGTGAGCGTCTCGATGTTTTGGTTGCCAGAGTAATTGGAGAGTGTGATGGTTTCAGTGATAAGGGAGGGTCCAGGCCACATAATGAAGTGTGACACAAGAGTTTTTCTTAAGGAAATGAAATTATGGCTGAGGGATGTTTTAACAGACCTAGCCCCCATTTTCCCCAGGTTATTATTTGTCAGATAAAACTACTTTTTAGCCGGGCACAGTGGCGCACACCTGTAATCCCAGCACTTGGGAGGCTGAGGCAGGAGGATCGCGAGTTCAAACCCAGCCTCAGCAAATACGAGGCACTTAGCAACTCAGTGAGATCCTGTCACTAAATAAAATACAAAAAAAGGCTTAGGATGTGGCCCAGTGGTTGAGTGCCCCCGAGTTCAATCCCCAGTACCAAAAAAAAAAAGGTAAAACTACTTTTTAGTCAACTGTCATTGTCTTTTCCTGGCTCACCCATTCATGGCTGGACTACTTAACTAACATTGGGAATTGACGGAAAGTAAAATAATTATACAGACCTAAATACAAACATGGAATGATGTTTGCTATAATGTATTTCTCATAAGTGCAGACTCAAAGGCTAACCAATAACCTTAAAACTTTTCCAATAGCATAGATTTTGACCAATGCCCTTGGTACTTTTCCAAGACTTAATTAGCATAGATATTGTCCCTACCCCTTATCCATATAAACCCCTAGGCTACTACACTTAAGAGTCAACTGCTGAGCTGGGCGTGGTGGTGCACGCCTATAATCCCAGCACTTGGGAGGCTGAGGCAGGAGAATCACAAGTTCAAAGCCAGCCTCAGCAATGGTGAGGCACTAAGCAACTGAGTGAGACCCTGTCTCTAATAAAATACAATAAAGGGCTGGGGATGTGGTCCAGTGGTCGAGTGCCCCTGAGTTCAATCCCCGGTACCAAAAAAACGAGTCAACTGCAGTTGGGTCCCTTCTCACTCTGCCGAAGCTCTGTCTCATTTCTTCTCACTAGAATAAATCCTACTCTCTTACACTCACTTTTCTTGTCAGTGGATTTCATTCTTTGAATTCACAAAACAAGAACCCAGAAAGAAGACACTGGCAGACAGCTGGGGTCTGCTGCACACTACAGCAGCAGAGGCTGAAAATCCAGTTTTACCAGCAGGCCCAGCTGAATTCTGGACTTGTTTTTTTAGAGCATTATAGTTATACATAGTAATTGGGTTCATCCTGACAAAATCATACTTGCATGGAATTTAATTTCAGTTCATGTTCCACCCCTTTTCTCTGCCCTCCTCCTTCCCTGGACATAAAAGGCCTATATGGCCTATGCCAATGTGACCTGAGAAAGCTTGTCTTGTCCACCCTGTTTACCTCAGAGAAGTGCCCCCTCCTCAAGGGCATGCCCATTTACTTCAGTACTCACCTCCCCCGTTTTTCTTTTTTGTTTGTTTGCAGTACTAGGGATTGAACCTAGGGCCTTGTGCATGCTAAGCAAGGGCAGTACCACTGAGCTACATCCCCTTTTAAGTTTTTATTTTGAGACAGGGTCTTCTTCAGTTGCATAGACTGGACTTGAACTTGTGATCCTCCCCCTCTGACCTCCCAGTAGCTGGGATTACAGGCATGAGCCACTGCACCCTCCTAGCAGTACTCCCCTCTTTCTTGAAGGCTGTCCCGACTTTATGGGCTGAGCATTACTTTCTTTCACATGTCTGAAGAAGCTTTAAGATTCTGGAAGTTTTGACACTTACCCTATTGTTCCCATTTATAAATTAGTGATGGATGGTGTTCATATGACCACAGTCATCCACCCATTGCAATGTGTGCTGGACCTGGGCATTTCCAGAAGGCTACCTTCAAGATTCACAGCTGTCAAGCCGGGCGCGGTGGCGCACACCTGTAATCCCAGCACTTTGGGAGGCTGAGGCAGGAGAATCGTGAGTTCAAAGCCAGCCTCAGCAACGGTGAGGCACTGAGCAACTCAGTGAGACCCTGTCTCTAATAAAAACACACACAAAAAAGGGCTGGGGATGTGGCCCAGTGGTCGAGTGCCCCTGAGTTCAATCCCCGGTACCAAAAAAAAAAAAAAAAAATTCACAGCTGTCAAAAAGTGGGAAATTAGAGTAGCAATATATGTCTGTGTCTTAATTAGAAGGACCAAGAATTGAGTTTAGGCCAGGCCCACTGGCGTATGCCTATAATCCCAGCAGCTCAGGAGGCTGAGGCAGGAGGATCAGCCTTCGCAGTTTAGCCAGGCCCTAAGCATTTCAGTGAGACCCTGTCTCTAAATAAAATATGAAAAAGGGCTGGGGATGTGGCTCAGTGGTTAAGCGCCCCAGCTTAAATCCCTGGTATTAAAAAAAAGATGTGAGTTTAGTTCTATCAGGAGAATTGATGAATGGTCAACCGTACTGTGGGTGCAAGGTGGAGTGTCATTGGCAGCAGAATTTGAATGACTGTACATTTGAGACCTCCCTCCTGCTCTGTTTTCCCAATACTTAAATTCTGTGTGTATTTTTTGGGGGGGATAGGGATAATGCTAGGAATTGAATCTAGGGCTTCTCACATGCTAGGCAAGAGCCCTACCATTGAGCTAGACTCCCCAAACCCCCAATAGTTATATTCAAAATCAGGGGTCACTATAGAACCTGAATGCACAGTGAAGGGAGTTGTATTATGTTCTCCAGGACAGTTTATTTGTACAGTATTGGTTCACAGTCAGATTTTTTTTTTTTTTTTTTTTTTTGGTCGGGGGGCGGGGAGATACCAGGAATTGAACTTAGGGGCACTTGACCACTGAGATACATCCCCAGCCCTACTTGGTATTTTATTTAGAGACAGGGTCTCACTGAGTTGCTTAGTGCTTTGCTTTTGCTGAGGCTGGCTTTGAACTCAAGAGCATCCTGCCTCAGCCTCCCCAGCCCTAGGATCACAGGCGTGCGCCACATGCCCAGTCAGAGTCAGATCTTTCAGCCAATTCACTAAATAGTGTTTCAAAGCCAGATATTCAAGCTATGGTCATGGGCCTATATTGATTTGGAAGCAGCTTTAAAGCACCTCCCCTTCACCCACTCCTATAAGAATCTCAGCCACTGACCTCTTCTCCAAAGTTTATTTAACATTTCAAAAGACAATAGGGATGGCCAAAATGACAATTCCCCCCCCCCCACAATACTGAGGATTGAACTGGGGTGAGGGGGCTGGCTTTACCATTGAGCTAGTTCCCTAGTTCTTTTTTATTTTTTGAGACCAGGGTCTTGCTAAATTTCCAAGGCTGGACTTGAACTTGTCATCCTCCTGCCTCAGCCTCCTGAGTCACTGGGATTAGAGGCCTGTACCACTGCACCTGGCCCAAATGGCAAATTTTATTTTATATTCTACCATTCTGCCCCCCTCTAAAAATCAGTGATAGGAAGTTCCATGTTTTTTAACTATAGGCACTACTACAGATACCAAGTTATGTGAAGTCTAAAACATTCTCTTGAGGAATCAATTCCTCTTCACACACATAATTAACAAAGTCTGTAACTGTTTAACCAGCTGCTTGTTATCTATCTCCAAAATTATCATCTAACCCTGCAGTATAAGCACAAATAACCAAGATGGGAACAGACCTCAGTGGATTCAGCCATGCCATTTATTAAGTTGCGGAGCCAATCAGTCAGGCATTGGAGGGGTTCATTTTCAGGGTAGAAAATGGCCACTGGTTATAGAAGGGATTTGTGGTTTACAGATTACAATGAGGGTGAATTAATCACTGGAAACTTAAACAGAATGTACCAGTTTAGGCAGTCAGGAAAAAAGTTGTAAAATTACAAAACTCATTGTTACTGGGAAGGGATGAAAATCCAGAACTGATGTTCATTGCTTATCTTCTTCCGCTGGGTTCCACTGTTACCCAGAGCTTCACTATTTGATTTTCTCATTCCAGGACTCATCGACAGTGGGAAAGGGTGAAAGTCCAAGGCCAGTGCTCAGTACTTGCCTCCTCCATTCAGGACCCAATGTTATTGGGAAGGATTAATTTTTGCCTTCTCCGCCACTTCCCTCCTCCCGGGCCATACTGTCCTCCTTTCTTCCTGTGGGCTGTCTTTGGGGAGTGTTATCTTCCTCTGTGGCCATGTGTTTTAGTTTTGCCAAGAGTAAGGGCCTCAGTCTCAAAAAAAGAAAGAAAATGATAAAAACAATTCACCTCTTGTAAGTAACAATTTAAATTGAAGACTGACAATTCCCAAATGTGAAAGCTTGTGTTTGATTAAATGACTACCATTTTCTCAAAACATCTATTCTAGGTCATCCAAGAACAGTAGACTTTTCAATAAGGTTAGATCACACCAGTACCTCCCAAGGGTCTTCATTTGAATTAATATCAAATGTTTTATTGAGTGGGTTCTCCCCCCGCCCCCAAGGATTTTTTAGCTTTTCTGGCATGGTCAGTTTCACTTCAAAAATTTAATGAAAGCAAAGAATCTTCTTTATGGAAAAACCAAATTCGTGTATTTACTTATTTATTTTTGGTACCAGGGATTGCGAGGCTGGGATCACAGGTGAACACCACTGCATCTGACTGAAAAACCCAAATTTAAAGGGTTCATGAATGATAGCTCAGAAAACTATAAAATTAGTGGCATTATTAGCAGCCACACACACAATAAAGGCACGGTTATTAGGGGTCATGTGCATTACAAAAAAAAGAAAAGAAAAGAAAGGCTCAGGGCCTGGAGTTGTGGCTCAGTGGTAAAGTGCCTGCCCAGCAGGTCTGACACACTGGGATCCATCCTCAGCACCACATAAAAATAAATAACGTTATAAAAAATGCACAGCCTACTATTTGGCTGTCCAAAAATAAGATAACTCTATGCTATTGAGATAATTCGAGTCTGGTATTATGATTTGGATCTGCAATGTACCCCAAAGCCTTATGTGTTTAAAGGCTTGTTCCCCAGTGTAACACTGCTAGGAGGTGGGGATTTGAGAAGTGATTGGGTCAGGAGAGCTCTAATTTATTCAATGGATTAATTAATGGATTCATAGCTGAATGGCCTACTGGGAAGTGGTAGAAACTGTAGGTGGGACCTAGTTGAAGGGAGTAGTAATCCAGGAGGGTACCCTTTGGGACTATATCATGTCTCTGTGAAACTGGATTTTCAGCCTCTGCAGCTAGAGTGCTGCTGCAGACCTCAGCTGTCTGCCATTATCTTCTTTCCTAGTTCTTGTCTTAGAAGTTTAAAGAATGAAGTCCATGGATAAGGAAGAGTATTTAAAGAGTAGGATTGATTGATTGGTTGGTTGGTTGATTGATTTTTGGTACCAAGGATTGAACCCAGGGGCACTTTACCACTGAGCCATATCCCCAGCCCTTTTTTATGTTTTATTTAGAGGCAGGGTCTTGCCAAGTTACTGAGGCTGGCTTTGAACTTGCAGTCCTCCTGCCTCAAGCCTCCTGAGCCACTGGGATCACAGGTGTGCACCACCACACCAGGGAAAATTATTCATGTGAGGATTTATTCAAGTGAAAAGAGACAGCGCTCCCACAGAGCAAGAAGGGGCCCAAAAGCAGTTGCCACTTAAGTGTAGTAGTCTAGGGCTTTATATGGCTACTGGGTAGGAGCACTGATCAATATCTATGCTAATTAAGTGCCAAGGATATTGGTCAAAATCTATGCTAACGAGGTATTGGAAAAGTACCAAGATTATTGGTCAGTATCTATGCTAATCAGGTATTGGAAAAGTGCCAAGGCTATTAGTCAGTCTATGCTAAACAGGTACTGGAAAAATGTTAAGGATATTGGTTAGCTCTTGAATCTGTAGCCTTAACTCAGGTCTATCCTGCCTCCCATTTTTTTTTTTTTTTTTTTTTTTTTTTTACTGGGGATTGAACTCAGCGGCACTAGACCACTGGGCCACATCCCCAGCCCTTTTTTGTATTTTATTAGAGACAGGGTCTCACTGAGTTGCTAAGTGCCTCGCCATTGCTGAGGCTGGCTTTGAACTCGTGATCCTCCTGACTCAGCCTCCCAAAGTGCTGGGATTACAGGCGTGCGCCACCGCGCCCGGCTATGCCTCCCATTTTTTAATAAAATATTTATTTAGTTGCTTTAGTTGTACACAATGCGTTTATTTGTACGTAGTGCTGAGGATCGAACCCTGGCCGCGCAGGTGCTAGGCGAGTGCTCTACCACTGAGCCACAATCCCAGCCACCTGCCTCCCATTTTCTGCTGCCACAGGACAAAGGAGTTGGCCTGAATGTTTGGAATCCTTCTGCAGGTTAATCTCAGACTGTTATTTACATTTAGAGAAGACTTTGTGGGGCCCATTTCCTTAACTGCCTGTTTTCCTATATATCTAGTCTATCTTGTTCGTCTGCTCCCTAGCTGCCATGGGGTCAGCAGGTTTCCTCAGCTGCACCCTTTTGCCATGATGTTTCTGCCTCCCCAAAGACCTAAAAGCAATGAAGCCAGTTGCCCATGGTCTGAAATCTCTCAAAACCATGAGCCAAATTAATCTTAAGCCCTTTATTTTGTCCCATCTGCCCAGATGTGGAACACCTATACACTTAAAATGAAGCTGAGCACAGTGGAGCATGCCTGTAATCCCAGCAACTCAGGAGGCTAAAGCAGGAGGATCACGGAACTGAAGCCAACCTCAGGAACTTAGCAAGACACTGTCTCAAAATAAAAAGTAAAGCATTCCTGGGTTCAATCCCCAGTCAAAACAAAATGAAATCTTAAAAATGAGCCAAGAAACTGGGCGCGGTGGTGCACGCCTATAATCCCAGCACTTGAGAGGCTGAGGCAGGAGGATTGCAAGTTCAAAGCCAGCCTCAGCATTGGCAAGGCACTTAGCAACTCAGTGAGACCCTGTCTCTAAAAAAAATACAAAAACAAAAAGGGCTGGGGATGTGGCCCAGTGGTCAAGTGCCCCTGAATTCAATCCCCAGTACAAAAAAAAAAAAAAAAAAAAAAAAAAAAAGCAAATAATACACTGCTTACGGTAACGCTAAAATTATTCTTCATTTTAGGTCTATTGTTTGGGGAAAATTGTTTGTTTTGGTACCAGGGACTGAACGGGTGGGGGCAGGGGCACTTAACCACAAAGCCACACATCCCCAGCCCTTTTTTGAGATAGGGTCTCACTAGGTTGCTTACAGCCTTGATAAATTGCTGAGGCTGGCTTTCAATCAGAGATCCTCCTGCCTCAGCCTCCTAAACTACTGGGATTACAGGCATGCACTACCACGCCTGGCAAAATAGGTTAATTATTAGTGTTTGAAAATATTTAAAAATTTCAAAATGGCACAAACTTTGCCGCGTAAGTTACTTCTAAATGTTCAACTGAATAAAATATTATGTACATAACTGATTTAATATAAGAAATGCATTCATGAAAATGTTTTCTAGAACTAGGCTGTCATTTCAAGGAATTTCAGTCATTGTATTTCAATTACCAGGTACTGTATTATCCCAGTGCCCTATTTATAGGATGGTTTGTATTTGTTAATAATAAAGAATATATAAGCTCTCAATTACAATTTCTAACCTATTTTAATGCAACCTGTGTCAATTTTGTTGAAATATTTGCAGACTTGAAATCCTGGGACTTAATTGGTTGATTATATAAGGCATTTTGTTACTGCAAGGGGAAGCTGAATAACACACATGGTTACAAACAGAGGCAGACAAAGAACAATTTTTACCCATTATGATTTATTCTCTACAATATTTCATTAAAGAGTTCAATGATTTGCACTCAGAAGTTATATAGCCAAGAGGCAACCAAGTGTAATACAAAGAATTGGTCTGAAGTCTTTGCACTGAAGGCCATACAGTCTCTTGCTTTAGGGAAATAAGAATGAAAATAAAAAGAACAAATAGCTCCCTAGGCTCCAGAAATTTCAATAGAAAATAACACTAACAGTTAGTGAAATTGTAGATGTTAACATATTATGGAAAACAGATCTTGTGCAAAAAATTAACACCCAAGACTTCATTTGTATAGATGATTTTTATTATAAACAGTAAAATATATATATAACATTTCAACTACAAACCTTTCATGTGAAAGGGTCTCTAACATGAGTTGTTTTAATATTATAAGCGGAAAAAGTTTAAGAACCTCACAGTGGAAACAATCCAACACTGACAAACTCTAATGATCAGACATCCTCTTTCAATGTAAAATAAGGACAATTCATAATTACAGAGAATGTCCTAGCTGTGGGTATTATGAGACAAGCCAACTTTCCAGACCAAAAGGCACTCACAGCTAGGGATGAAACAAACTCTGAACGAAGCCAGTGAAGTCTGGCTGGTTCCATTAACAGTGGTTACCATGCTGTTCAGCTCCAGCAGCCCAAGGACAAAGGAAACACTGGGCAGGAAACACTCCCTCTTCTCCACCACCCACATACTCACAGGTACTGGCCACACTCTTCACTGCTTTGGTCAAGCGTGTGGAAGGCAGTTCAGTTCATTTGGAGCTGTCACCTCCCTATGCAAAGCTGCCATGTGGATGATCCAGACTAGGTATAGTTTTCTGAAAGCCACCTGCCACAGATTTCCATGAGGCCATCCTGACCATATACTTCCAGACCGCTTCCTGACTAGCTCCCCATTAAGGATGGAAACCATCAGTGCCCATTCCTTACAGGACACTAGTTTCCCTTGGCTAACTCTAAAGTCCCCTTGACAAGGCAAGAGGAACCTAGCTTTCCCATTGCTGGACTTCTTTGGGCGCGTGAGGGAATGTGCAGGGAGTAAGGCTTCTTCACTCCAGAAACCACTGAGCCCACTTCAAGTGATGCTGGGCTTCACCAGCCCAATTCTTGTGCACTGATTTTTTTTTCCCCATTTCTTGGGTTTTGAAATTTTCTGTTCATTTTCTTAAATGGCAGGTATCCTATCCTACCCTCAATAAAATAAAATAAAATACATATTATACATTGGGGAAGACAAATAGGGCAACATTTCTACAAGAAAAATAGGCTTGAGGAGCATGGCACTGTAAATGCTTGCATGACCAGTCTCAGGGGTGAAAGTTTAGCACCAATTTTTTTTGCTTTTTTTAATCTTTAGAAACCAAACACAACTTTTAACATAGAACACTTGAACAGTAATGAGTGTAGCCCTATGTATCAATACTGTTGTACAAATTGGAGGTGGGTGGCTTAGTCCAGAGCTGACCACCCTGACATCAATCCATGGCACCTAAGAGTAACTGTCATCACATCTGTTTGTAACAAGACATTTATTATCCTCGGCAGTAGGAAATCATAAACCAAACCCTTAACCTTCATTTACATTGCAGGGGGAATGTGGTAGGCCACGAGAACCTAGCACAGCAGCGAGGGGAGAGCAGCTTGGGCACCCTGATGTCACCCATGTCTTCCCCACATATCCCAGGTCCTTGCCAGCAGCACAAATCTGCTCCCTTACCCATTCCTTCCCAGGAACTTGAGGGTGATGCCTAGGACAATATCCCTTCTTAGACTGTGCCCCTGCTCCCCTCTCCCCCATTCCTGGCAAAAGGACTTGAATAGTAGCCTTTTTTGGAAAGCCACACCATCACCACATAAACTCTAAAAAAAAAATTAAATCAGAACGTGTGTTCACTGGGTCGACACCCAATCCATTTAAGAGTTCTCTAAGCATGTTGTTGAAAACCAGTGTATAGTCCTCAGGATCCTTTCTTCCAGCTGGCCACCTCTTCCTGTAAAATCACTTTAGCAGTGCCTTTGCGATAGCGCATTCAAAGAATCTCCCAAGTTCTATGAATTTTGCCACCAAATAAGTGAAGAGGCAAGGGAGAGGAAAACTTGCTGATGGCTATTTGGAAATCAGCAATAATAGGAAAGGGAAATGTCACATGGAAGTTTAAATGACCCAGTAAAAAATGAGCGGTTTGGAAATTTGCCCTCCTGGGTTGAAGATTCCCATAGTAGGCAAGATTAAAGATTCACCTTGTTTAATTACACGCCTTGTTTTAGAGTCCTATAAAGGACTGAAACGCCAACAGTCTTCCCACTTCAGGCAAACTAGAAAAAGGAACTCCTCTGCTTAAAGGTCCCTCAGAATGTTTGCCTGAAAAGAAAACCATTCAAAGACCCTGCGTTCTCTCCTATAACAATGTGCCCTCTGAAAGCCCAACCCCATCGCCTGTTTACACATCTATGCTTCTGAGAACCTAGATCCAGCTGTGTAGGCACTGCTACCAGTAGAGGAGTGAGGTAGCCAGGTGGTGAGGAAGAGGTCTCTTCTTTCATGCCTGCACGCAGTGATGACACCAGGACCTCCAGGGACATCTCCACTCCATTCCTCAGCAGGCTACATCACAGAGCTCTGTTCAATGCCAGCAGACTTGATACAGGGAGAGTGCCAGAAAATCCAACCGAGAGTGGGATGAGAATTAAAACCTTCAAGACTTATTGAGCAATGGAATCTGCAACGCCATCCAAAGGGCTTCCGATCTTGATATGGGTCTCTGTCCAAGAGCCTCAAAGGACTCATGGTGCCCACGCTCAACCCTAATATGGCGTCCACTTACGAAGCATGGAGGTTGTGATCAACTCTTGGTATGCAATAAACTGGAAGTTTAAAAAAAGGAATTTAAAACAACCTAAAAATGTTTCTTGTTGGTCTCCGTTGCCCAGACTGCCAGGGGAATACACCTACTTGATCTGGGGAGGCTGTGGGGGTGTGTGTGGGGTAAGCCTCCATGGATCATCAATTCCGACTTCCAGGGTGTGACCAATAACACATGCGGCCAATCACCAGACCAGGGTCTTCTGAACCCACACAGTAATTTTCACTAGTCATGGAGGAGCCCCAATCCAACGGAACCCCATATTGAGGAAAGGCTGAGATAAGGCTTGGGCCCCTCAAGTTCTGTTTCATTCAATAACCCCACACCCCCTCAGTCAGCGGGGGGCAGACTTGGCAACGGAAGCTAGCATCATAAAATGGTGCAGTAATAGAAGTAACTGGACCAGGAAGAGGAGGCATCTGCTCCAATGATGTCATAGCCATTGGTGGCCACAGGGGGGTGGGACTGGTCATGCAGCCGTGTGTCAGGAGTAATGATTGTAGAGGGGCGGGGCATGAAGAGTGCCATTCTGGAAACAGTGCTGTCGAGAAGCAATATACTCTGCGTAACTGATTGTCACCTTCTCACTTCGGTACCTGTATAAGGAAACAGGCAAGGGTATTAGGAACTCCAAACAATTCCTTTTGTAAAATCACTCAGCAGAGAAAACCAAAAGCTTATTCCACATTTTGAAAGAATAAAATGGAAGACCAAGAGCAATCTTACTTACAGAAAATGAAAGACGGCACAAGAAAACAATGTTGTTATTACAAATGAACAAGATGAAAAAGCACAATCACAATTCACCCCTGAGAATGTACTTCAGCACATCCCACCTTTAAACGCTACATAAGCTTATCATCAGGCTGCTCGTAAGCAATCTGCTGCTGGGGTCTGGATGAAGAATTTCAAGATCAAATTACATGGGTGGTAGATTGGAAGATGGCTGCACCAAAACCCAGTGTAAACTGCATATCTACTTTCATGTTAAAATAAGATCAATTGGACAGAGTGCAACCTCAATTTGCAGAAGAGCAACAAATAAGTTATAACTAAAAGGGGCACAATTACCTAATTCTGGGTCAAATTCTGGTGAAGCAGATTAAAGGATCCTTGGGCTATATGGGACAGGTCTCAATCCCCAGATGAATATGCCATATCACAGGGTTATCAGAACAGAATTCATAGCACTTTGGCTTTGCTCTGGAAAGAGCCATGAGTCAAGATGCGAAGCATGGGGTGTTACAAACCTATGGAGCCTACTACAGACCACAGGAGCTGGGTGTGACAATCCTTACCCAGAGCCATCTCTTTCCCACTGTAATCACTCCTCCACTGCAAGGTGATTATTCCTGAATTTTGACAGGGAAATGGCTGTTCAAATAAATTGTAATAATAATAGTAATAATGCTTTGTATTTGAAGAGTGTTTTTTTTTTTTTTTTTTTTTTTTTTTAATTTTTTGGTGCTGGGGATTGAACCCAGGGCCTTGCACATGCTAGGCATGTGCTCTACCACTGAGCTACGCCCCCAGCCCCTTAATTTTTGGAAAACTCTGGGTTATCTTCCAAACCTGTGAGGCTAGCATGATTATTCAGCTTTATACAAATTAGGAGTCCAACAGAGGCCCACAGATGCTAAACCTGTCAGTGCTTCCGATTAAAATAAGGATGGGAAGAGAACTGACATCTACAATGTTGCCTGGCCCTGGGCTAGAAATTCTCCATACATTACCTTACCACATCCTAAAACAACCCTACAGAATTATCATTCACATCTTACAGACAGGAAACAGGCTGAGAGAGGTG
Organism: Tamias sibiricus; assembly: GCA_025594165.1. Lineage (NCBI taxonomy): Eukaryota > Metazoa > Chordata > Mammalia > Rodentia > Sciuridae > Tamias > Tamias sibiricus. Next base: position 183,037,904 of record CM046660.1, read on the forward strand.
GAATAACTGGCCCAGGTCACATAGCTAAGTAAGTGGTTAAGCTGGGATTCAGACCCCAAGACCATGTGCATTCTAAACTAGGCAGCCTCCCACAGAAGTACATAAAAATACTGTTCCCAAACAGGGGTATCATTTTAACTCTTTGTGAAAAGCATTTCTGACTCTTCTGCATCCCCAGCCATCTGACTGCATGAGTGGGTAAGAAGACTACTACACTGGGAGCCTTCTCTCCTAACTTCAGCCTTCCCCCTCAGCCTCCCAACCATGTAGGACCAGCAGACACCCTCAACTTGCTTGAGCCTAAACTATGCCCCAACCCCACAATCAGCTTAGCTACAGAGACACACAGAATGCTAGGAGTCTCTGCTTTTACTGCTACTGCTTCCTGAGAGCATCAACCTCACTCATTCATCTTTGGTTTAGGGATATTAGCAGAAAACACTTCTTTCTTCCCTTTTCAACCAAAAGTATCTTCTACCCACCCCCCACTAAATGAAAATGGCAAGGAAAATAAGATAGTGGCTTACCTGGTGAGTTTGATCGTTTTTCTGAATTCACTGGTAATTGGAGCCTTAAAGCCACCTTTCCTGAGCAAGGAGTCTATTGTCTGGATCTGATCCCAGTCTGAGGAAGAGAGAGGCCACACTGAGGTCAGTACACAATCAAACGAGAGTATGACATGTTCAAATATGGCCAGTGTAGAAGACAAACATGTTCAAGAAGCGGCAAATCTGCTGGAGCAGAGGAAGCCCTGGGCACTAGCCCATATATTCAGAGCCCCATATGATTCACTAGTTGTCCACTGGAGACTCTGACACAGGACAGCCATAATAGTTGTTCCCACGCACCCTGCTTCTAAGTCCTTCCTGTCAGAATGCCCCAGTGTAACTATCAAGGAACAAACTTAGTCTCATGCTGTTGGCCTCATGCTGGTAATCAGGGCCTCTCTATGGAAAGAGGACAGACTTTTAAAAAATATTTATTTTTTTGCTTTAGTTGTACACAATGCGTTTATCTGTACGTGGTGCTGAGATCGAACCCAGGCCGTGCACGTGCTAGGCATGCGCTCTACCACTGAGCCATATTCCCAGCCCCGACCTTTTATTTTGAGACAGGGTCTCACTATGTTGCCCAAGCTGGCCTTGACTCACTGGTTCAAGTGATCTATCTGCCTCAGCTTCCTGAGCAGTTTTGACTATAGGTGGGCATCACTATGCCCGATTAGGAAAGTGGGATTTAAATTTTGCAGATTATATTCCGTCAGAGTAGCCTTCCTTCAGTTTAATGATTGTTTTTTTTTTTTTTTTTGGGGGGGGGGGGGCGGGGCATGGTACTGGGGATTGAACTTAGGGACACTCAACCATTGAGCCACATCCCCAGCCCTATTTTGTATTTTATTTAGAAACAGTGTCTGAGTTACTTAGCGCCTCACTCTCGCTAAGCTGGCTTTGAACCCGTGATCCTCTTGCCTCAGCCTCACAAGCCACTTGGGATTTCAGGCATGAACTACCGTGCCTGGCCAGTTTGATGATTTCCTGCTTCCTGGCAGCAGGAAGGAAAATGTTCCCTTAGGAAGGATGGAAAAGTTGTTCACCCATACATTGTTGAATCATAGTTGCAAAATTTTTAACAGATAAAATCAAGTACATCAAATTGAAAAAACAAAACCCCCTAAATTACTGTATGAGATATCCCCAATTTTTTATTTTCTCAATCAACTTCTTATTATTTACCTAAATTATTCTAATCTTACTAAAAAACACTTTTGGTGTGCCTCCTTGTACAGAAGGGTATTAGATTTTTGACCTCACATAGGTAGTTAAAAGGTTCCTTTTTATGCCACATCCCCATTGCTTTCAAAAAAATTTAAACACAACCACAATGGTAACCAACAAGGCAATTGCTTCCGTATAATTAGTTCATTAATATACTTAACTGAATATTTTTTCTCTATTCCAGGTTCACACCCAACCAATACCGTGTTTCACATTTTATTTTCAAAAACAGACTAATTCCAAGAAAGAAAGAAAACTGGGTTACATATCACAGAAAGCACAAGCAACAATTAAAGGCATTCTTCTAGATATTCTTTTAAAGAGAAAACCTGCCCAAATTATTTCCTACCTTTGATGTTCCCATTTTAAGGATTCATTAACTACTGAGTTCTTTAAAAACAATAAGGAGTATGTTTTGCCCTTTGCCAAGTAAACACTTAAATAAATAAACAATGACTCATGATCAAAAGTTCAATACCCACTGATACAGGCAACTTCCCTTTACAATGAATTCTATAATGTGGTAAGGTTGATTTCAAAGGAAGTATTTGAACAAACAGGTAAGTGAGGGAATTATCTCCCCTTTTCTTTTTCCCAGCTCCTGCATCTTTTTGGAAGTCTGCCCTTATCCTATGGGAATCTGACAGGCATCAAGAGGAAGAAAGGCTTTCATTCTTAGTGGCAGTTAGGCTGAAAGATGACCCACTTCCCTTTCCTGCCTTGAGCTGGCACAGCTGTGAATGATGCTAACTGCTAAATGCCCATTCGTCCAACTCACCTTGTTCCTTAGCAACCTCAGGTAAATATGTGGCTGTGCGTTTGACACCTTTTTCATTGATGAATTCAATTCGAATCCCATGGACCCCTACCTATAGAAAAACACAACCAAGTAAATGGCATTTACTTATTCTAATGGAACTTTAATCACCCACATATAAATCAACACCATCCTGATCAGCTTGACCCTTCTTCCCAGAGAGAACTTCTTGCTTTCCATGACTAACTCTTTCTCTCAGGTATACAGGCCACATCAAAATAAAAGCTATATTTCAAGAGCCTGTCAAGAGGAATCTGGAATATTTTCTACTGGGTTATCCCACCCATTCTTTCTTTTTTTGAAGACTGAACTGAGGGCTTTTTTTTTTTTGCCACCTTTTTTCATTTTACCATTGAACTTGTGATTCTCTTGCCTCAGGCTCCCAAGTAGCTGGGATTACAGGTATGCACCACTGTGCCTGGCTATTATTTCTTATTAGATGTGAAAGAAGGAGGTAGAACAGAGTGAAAAGTCAGTCTTTCTTTCTTTCCTTATTTACTTATTCATTTTTCAGTTGTACTGGGGACAATTCAGGAGCACTCTACCACTGAGCTTCACCTCCAGCCAATTTTTTTTTCTTTTTGTAACGGGGATTGAACTCAGGGGCACTCGACCACTGGGCCAAATCCCTAGCCCTTTTTTGTATTTTATTTAGAGACAGGGTCTCACTGAGTTTCTAAGTGCCTCGCCATTGCTGAGGCTGGCTTTGAACTCCTGATCCTCCTGCCTCAGCCTCCCAAAGTGCTGGAATTACAGGTGTGCACCACCGCATCCGGCTCAATTTTTATTTTTTGAGACAGGGTCTTGCTAAGTTGCCCAGTTTGGATTCAAACTTTAGATCCTCCTGCCTCAGCCTCCCAAGTCACTGGGAGTTTATAGGTATATGCCACTGTATCCAGCAGAAGAAAGCCTTTACATTTACATTTCCTCTTACTCCTAATTGAGCAGCACTTTTTCTATCGCCTACATTGCCCATATTTGGTTCCAAACTCAGTTTTCACATTCTTAGACCCTCTCTCAATGAAGGAGATACATTACCATGTACTAACCCGAACCCAAATGCAACGAGAGATGCAGAGTTCCAAATGCGGCTGTTCTCACCTCCCAGTCCAGGTAATCACTGGCATCCTCAAAGTTAGTAAGGAGGGAGACAGAGCAGAAAAGTTTAGGCAGCTCCTCTCGGGTCAGGGGGGGAAATCGGCTGTCCTTAAGTGCACTGGAGGGGGACAGAAAACATAAATGAGGTTGCTCTGGAGTTGAGAGACATCACATGCCACAGGGCTCACAGTCATGAATCCTGACATGTACAGACAGCATCTATCATCCATCAATATTAACATGTTGATATTAGCTGTCTATGTAGGAACTGACAGTGACTCACCAGATAAAACTCCTTACATTTCCTGTTTACCAAAAAGGGAATGCTCAAAATGTATCACTTAGAAGAAAGGAGGTCAGGCAAGCTGTTTCCAATTCTAGACAATTTATACACAGTTCTTAATGTCCAGTGTCATTACCTGGTTAACGTATATTCCCTGAGTCCTGAATGAAGATTCATGGCTGAGAAGGTCCCAATGCAGCCACGAAGCCGCTTGTCCCGCCCTGTCTTCCATGTCACAAAGAGGGGACTAAAAAAAGGAAAACACAAAACATTCTCCAGCCCCAAATTAATCATGGATAATGTTTACTTCTGCTACTGCCCAAAAGAAATCTTCTGAACTGCCAGTTACCTGAAGAACTCTGGCTTTCTGTAAGCTGCTCAGTTCTGGCTAGAAACAGAAAATTTTCATGAAGAAAGGCTCTCTGCACAACCTTTCCTATACTCCATACTGGCAGTTAACTCACTCTGACACCACATTTATGGGCTATTTTCCTCTTCCTTGCCCAGAATTCAACTTTTCCTTCTTCTAATTCTCCATATTCTCTCTGCATGCACTCTGTTTTTATGGGTAGCCACATCACCCAGCTCCATCTTTCATGCTGACACACCTTTTTCTGCATCCTCATGGTCCCCCTTATTTGCAAGAATTCTCTGCAAGCCCCTGTTGTTCCTGTAATTATAACTGCCCCTAGCAACTACAAATATTTCCTGTTCACAAATTTTCAGAAAAGAAAAACACTGCCTTCTCAAGAAAGCTTTTTATTAACAGAAGTTGCCATTTCTGTTCCTAGGCCAAAGCTCTGATGATAGATTTTTTTTTTTAAGTGCTATCCCCTCTTCCTGTGATCCCTTCACATTCTGAAGGCTATTACCTCTTTAGATTATTGAGTTAATCACTTGTCAAAGGCAACCCAAATGCTTAGTTATCTACTTCTCTGATCACTGTTACAAAGGGTTCCAGCAGATTGTCCACCATTTCCTTCCAATAAAGCACCTGCACAGTGTCAAAGTTACTATCCCCAAACCTACTCAGAAACATCTCAAGATCTCTACTACCCACAGGGTAAAAGTACAGAGCCCAAAGCCCTGAAGAAAACCCTACACTTGAGGCTACCATCTGCTCTTCTAATCCTAAATTCCCTTTCCTATACAGGACACCTGTATCTTAACCAGGATTAGGATCTGCACCTGTTCAGATCAGTTTTCTTTCTTTCTTTTTTTTTTTTTTTTTTTGGTACTGGGGATTGAACTCAGGGGCACTCAACCACTGAGCCACATCCCAGCCCTATTTGATATTTTATTTAGAGATAGCATCTCATTGAGTTGCTTAGCACATCCCCGTTGCTGAGGCTGGCTTTGAACTTGTGACCCTCTTGCCTCAGCCTCCCAAGCTGCTAGGATTACAGGAATGCACCACCGCACCCCAGCTCCCTCAGGATTTTTCTGTTCATAGTACCTTATAGCAAGACATCCCTAAAAAAAAATCAGCACACTTTTTCCTCCACTTTTCCTAAGATTCATACACAGGGGTAACTACTATTTGTCTCTGTGTGTGTAATTTGCCAACTCAATGACCAGTCTCCTGAGGGCAAGGACCTCTTCTTTATACCCAACTTGTTGCCCAGAGCTCTGTACAGCCTCAGCATGGCATTAAAAGTTGAGGAATGATCTTAGATCAACGAATGTTCCAAAAGTACTCCCTAAAAACAAAAATCCAAAAGTACTGGTGCTTTTCAAAGTTAGCTCAGAGCTGCTTGCTTGTTTATTCATTCATTCTTTTTCTTTCTGATTTTGGGAATCTAACCCAGGAGCTCATGCATGCTAGGCAAGTACTCTATCACTGAGCTACACCTCAGCCCAGCTGCTTCCAGTTTTGAGAGAGAAGAAAACAGTGGCATGCATTTGTTCCTCTTTATTTGTACTTTAGAAATACTACTCACTAGCTGGGCGCGGTGGCACACGCCTGTAATCCCAGCACTTTGGGAGGCTGAGTCAGGAGGATCACAAGTTCAAAGCCAGCCTCAGCAATGGCGAGGCACTTAGCAACTCAGTGAGACCCTGTCTCTAATAAAATACAAAAAAGGGCTGGGGATGTGGCCCAGTGGTCTAGCGCCGCTGAGTTCAATCCCCAGTACAAAAAAAAAAAAAAAAAAAAAAAGAAAAAAGAAATACTACTCACTAACCAGGCATGATGGTGTAAGCCAGCAACTCGGGAGGCTGAGATAGGAGGATTCCAAGTTTGAAACCAGCCTTAGAAACTTAGTGAGGCCCTAAGCAACTTAGTAAGACTCTGTCTCAAAAAATAAAAAGGACTGGGGATGTGGCTCAGTGGTTAAGCATCCCTGGTACCCCCACCCCCAAAAAATAATAATAATAACACAACACACATAAATGTATATCATTAATGTCGCTGACACCTTTAGAGGTCTGAGAACAAACAATAACCCTGAAACAAAATCCAGTAAAGCTGACTCTGACTTTCTCTGATGGGGTGTTAGTGGCCCCATGGGATACCATGATATTGTAGATGATACAGTGGAGGTATCCCTTATTAAGAGCATTAGCTTCCAATGAATGAGAGCTCCTAGTGTCCCTGCCTGGCCTTCAGACAGTCCCAATTCACTTTAACACGATGGTGCAATGCTGTCACTTTTCCATGCAAAAAGTTAAATGACTACCCATTGCCACATGAACAGAAAAGCCAAGAATGAAATGCCCGATTTCCAGAACATTACTATAACAACAAACTCAAATCTACTTCAAATATGACCTAGCCTCCTTCCATTACTGAATCCATTGATTGTTCTAAATATTATCTGGATGTTTCTCATCACTCCCCATTACTCAGATGATGTTACAGTTTTATAAGCAGGAGACACTCAGAAAGATTCCCCTCATGCCCTCCTCAGTGTCCCCAGCACCTAATTTACTCACTAGGGGTCATTGGTGAATCTAGGAAGTCGTGGCTGTGGGAAGCCATAGAGGTGACAGTAGAGTACGTCAAAGCAATAGCAGCACATCTCTGCAGTCACCACCAGATTCTTAGTGGTGTTGGCAGTTCCATTGGGCCGGGGGAGAGGGCTCAGCGCTCCCGATGCGGGATTCATTCGTGTGATGGGAGAGTTTCCAGGTCCCAGAGTTAAGTCCGACACGTTCTCCCGTCCACTGCTGCTGTCCACATGCTGGTGGTTTTGGAGAGGTCCTGAACTAGAGCCAGGGACAGTTGTGGACTGGTTCCCGTGACTATGAGTTCCACTTCCAGATAATTTGGGTTTCTTGACCCCACAACAGCCAGCTGCCAGCTTGGGCTCAAGTGGAGGAACACAACGTCTTTTTCCCATCCTGATTTGGTGCTCGTGGTCTGGAATACTGCAGAATCCTAACCTCCCCCCCCAAATAAAACAAAGCAGTTAAGTACAAATTTGAATAGTTAAAAAAGAGAACAAAAAATCAAAGAGATAGAGTCCACATGGGCCAGGTTAGAGTTGTCAGATTCTCTTTTCCACCTGAACCTCCAGGTCGTATGTCAATAAGGTTTACAGACCAAGAGGGCTAGAAGAGACCTTGAGTTCTAGACCAGAGACCTCTGAACTTTTCCTAAAGTAGTTCTATTAAGTTTATGGCCACCATGGACAGCGACAGGAAGTAAGCAGCTCTTCCTTCCTTAGGACACCCCAGGGCAGAAGATCAGGGCCAGCATGCAGGTACTGAGGATGAGAACATTTCAATACCAACTGGAAAACCGCCCTTAACTGGCAGGCTTAGGTTGCTTTCTCTACCTTTTTCAGAGGCTCCAAACTGAACCATCCTAATTTTAAAGAACTTCAGAGGAACTTTCAGGCTTTTCCTTGTTAACCACATCCTTTTAGCATTTTTATCACTAACTTAAATCTGTGTAATTTCAGTCTCAGGCAAGAGTGAAGACGAAAAGCAGTTAGCTGTCATTCTGAAAAATGCACACCCTCTAACACAAGGCTCCCACCTGTCTGTCTACACAGCTTCCCCTTACTAACCCCTCCCTCATTTTCTTTGGTTCCCCTCTGAACTCTCTCCAATTTCTATACATCTCTATCCTTTCAAGACCCTATTCAAAAAAACCCAAAAATCAAAAAACAAACAACACCCCCCTTGCAACCTACTGGAAACCTTTATTTACACAAATGACCCAAGCTTCACCTTTTGTGAGGTAGCCATTTCTGCCCTGTCATAGCTAGGCAGAGATACAGAAGCCACCCAGTTTAACAAAATGCAGCATCACATAGACTGGGGGACCAGAGCATCCCATCTGATGATGTGAGGGGAGAAAGGAATGTATTTCTACTAAATTTTTCCCCCTAAAAAAGCCAAAGATCCTTTTTCTGTTGTCTGAAAAGTAACAAAATTTTCCAGCAAAAATAAATCCTAGGTATTTCAATGTCAAAATAACAAAGTTTAGCCGGGTGTGGTGGCGTACGCCTGTAATCCCAGCACTTGGGAGGCTGAGGTAGGAGGATCGCCAGTTCAAAGCCAGCCTCAGCAATGGCGAGGCACTTAGCAACTCAGTGAGACCCTGTCTCTAATAAAATACAAAAAAGGGTTTGGGATGTGGCCCAGTGATTGAGTGCCCCTGAGTTCAATCCCTGGTACTAAATAAATAAATAAATAAATAACAAAGTTTATAAAATTCTGCAGACTTGAGAAAATCATAGTTTCTTCTCAAAACATTTGTTATTGCTTTGGCCATACACACATACATTTGTATTTTCTCTGAAATTTGGACATGTAGCACATAACTTTTTTTTTAAGTTGTAGATTACAGACACAAAACCTTTATTTATTTATTTATTTATTTATTTATTTATGGTGCTGGGGATTGAACTCAGAGTTTTGTGCATGCAACGCAAGCACTCTACCAACTGAGCTATATTCCCAGCCCTACCTTTATTTATTTTATGTGGTCCTAAGGATCAAACCCAGTGCCTCACACGTATTAGGCAAGTGCTGTACTACAACCCCAGCCCAGGTTTTTGAGACAGGGATCTCATGTTGCTCAGACTGACCTTGAACTCCTGGGCTTGAACAATCCTCCTGCCTCAACCTCCAGAGTAGTTGGGACTCCCTGGCCATAACTGTCTCTTCTTTAATTTTTATTTATTTATTATTTTGTGGTTCGGGGGGTGGGATCCTAAGGCTTTGCACATTCTAGGCAAGACTACCACTGAGTTATACCTCCAGTCTCAATGGCTTTTTTTTTTTTTTTTTTTGTACCAGAGATTGAAATCAGGGGCACTCGACCACTGGGCCACATCCCCAGCCCTTTTTGTATTTTATTAGAGATAGGGTCTCACTGAGTTGCTAAGTGCCTCGCCATTGCTGAGGCTGGCTTTGAACTCTTGATCCTCCTGCCTCAGCCTCCCAAGTGCTGGTATTACAGGCATGCGCCACCACACCCGGCTCAATGGCTTTTTTGTTTTTTAGTACTGGGAGTTGAATCCAGCACTTTACCACTAAGCTACAACCCGTCATTTTTGGGTTTTATTTTGAGACAGGATTCTCACTAACATGCTGAGGCTGGCCTCAAACTTGTGATCCTCTTGCCTCAGCCTCCCAAATTACTGGGATTATAGGCATGAGTCACCACACCCGGCCCACTGTCTTTTTAGGCACTGCTCTACAATATACTATTTTGGTTGTAAATTCTACAACCTTTTAAATTAGATAGCTAGATACCCATTTGCAGTGACATTATTTCTACACAAGCAATTTGTCACTCTAGACTAAAGGAGTATAAAAATTTTATAATTACTTATGGTCTTCATATATGCTCATTCCTAATAAAATACACAGCTAGGACAACTCTGAGATGAAAGCTGTCTGTAGCTAAGAAATAACAACTTGTACACTTCAATGTCTAGCTTGAAACAGGTGCTGCTCCTTTTTATTTGGTACTGGGATTGAACCTAGAGGTGCTTTTGCCACTGAGCTAGATTCCCACTCTTTTTTATTCTGAGACAGGGTCTTGCTAAATTGCTGAGGCTGGCCTTAATCTTTCAATCCTCTTGCTTCAGCCTTCCAAATCACTGGTATTATAGGTGTGTATCAGTACACCTGGCTCAGGTTTAAGAAACCCTTATGTACTTGATATAACAAAATTGCTAAATGAATACATTAGTTCTGAGATGAATATCACTGTCTTATATAGCTAAGAGAGGGAGAAGAATGTCTTGGTCTAAAATGCTGCCTCCAAATGGAGTGTGGTGGTACACACCTCTCCATTTTTTTTTTTTTTTTCCTGTACTAGGGATTCAACCCAGGTGTGCTTTACCATTAAACTACATCCACAGCCTTTTTTGAGACAGGGTCTCATTAAGTTGCTGAAGACCTTGCTGAGTTGCTGAAGCTGGCCATGAACTTTTTTTTTTTTTTTTTTTTTTTGGTACCAGGGATTGAACTCAGGGGCACTGGACCACTGGGCCACATCCCCAGCCCTTTTTTGTATTTTATTAGACACAAGGGTCTCACTGAGTTGCTAAGTGCCTCGCCATTGCTGAGGCTGGCTTGGAACTTGTGATCTTCCTGCCTCAGTCTCCCAAGTGCTAGGATTACAGGCGTGTGCCACCGCACCCGGCTGGCCATGAACTTTTAATCCTCCTGCCAAATTGCTGGGATCACAGGTGTATACCACTGCACTGAGCTGAGGCTCCTGCCGATAATCCCAGTGACTCAAGAGCCTGAGGCAGGAGGATCATAGGTCAAGGCCAGCCTGGGCAACTCACTGAGATGCTGTCTCAAAAATAATAAGGGTCGGGCTGGGCATGGTGGCGCAAACCTGTAATCCCAGCACTTGGGAGGCTGAGGCAGGTGGATTAGCAACTCAGTGAGGCACACTGTCTCTCTAAATAAAATACAAAAATGGCTGGGGATATGGCCCAGTGGTCAGTACCCCTGAGTTTAATTGCCAGTACCAAAAAAAAAAAAAAAAAAAAAAAAGGGGGGGGGGGTCAGGCTGGGGTTGTGGCTCAGCAGTGGACCACTCGCCTAACACGTGCATGGCCCGGTTGGATCCTCAGCACCACATAAAGATAAAGGCATTGTGTACAACTAAAAAAAATAAAGAATTTTTTTTTTTTTTTTTTGGTACCAGGGATTGAACTCAGGGGTATGACCACTGGGCCACATCCCCAGCCCTTTTTTGTATTTTATTTAGAGACAGGGTCTCACTGAGTTGCTAAGTGCCTCGCCATTGCTGAGGCTGGCTTTGAACTCTTGATCCTCCTGCCTCAGCATCCCAAAGTGCTGGGATGCCTCAGCATCCCAAAGTGCTGGGATTACAGGCGTGCACCAACGCGCCCGGCTAAATAAATATTTTTTAAAAAATAATAATAAGGGTCAAGGATGTAGCTCAGTGGTAGAGTGCTTGCCTAGCACAAGTAAGGTCCTGGGTTCACTCCCTAGTACCACAAGGGGATGGGGGTGGGGGCTGCTTTCTCCAGAGCCAGATAGCCTGAATTGAAATCCTAGTTTCTCCACAACTAATTTTTCTCAGAATAGGAATAACAATAATAATTGCTGCCTGGGGTTGATAGAAGTAAATGTGATGTGGTGTGTGTTTGTGCGCGCACGCGCACGCATGTGCGCGGGCACGCACGCACGCGCATGCCTTAAAGCAGTACCTGGTTCATGTTGAAAAATTTAATCATTCAGGGCTGGGGGATATAGCTCAGTTGGTGGAGTGCTTGCCTCGCATGTACAAACCCCTGGGTACAATCCCCAGCACCAAAAAAAAAAAAAAAAAAAAAAAAAAAAATTTTTTTTAATCATTCCATTATTTCCTAGGAGAGCAACTCCTAGACAGCAAGGACTTGGCTACACACTCAAGGCTTAGAGCAGTGTTTGCAAGGAACACAGGATTCAATTAGGATATCAGACTCCTCTAACCTTTCAGGAAGGTAGGCAATCTTATCCTCATTTTATAGAGGCAGAATCTCAGGATAGTTAGCAAGAAAACTCACCCAGAGTCACACTAAAAAGCAGAGTTAGTGCTTGGACTTCAAGACCTGGGTCTTCTCACCAAGACACACGGAAGAATGAAACTGCCAATTAATATCCATTGGATTTAAAAAAAAAAAAAAAAAAGTAGATTCGGGTACACTAAAATCTAACAGTTTACAGTAATTTGTCAACAAAAAGGGATCAGGGAAGAAAAAAAAAAAAAAAAAACGCATTAAAACCTGAAGCCCAAAAACAACCCTCAGATATCACCCAGAAAATTTTGAAGTACTCACACGGGGCCCTGTCATTTGAGTCCACAATGGATATCACTGGTCTGAATTTTCACTACCTTATATCTAATTGTGGGCTGAAGGTTTAGGAAACATGTTTGATGAAGAAGGACTATCCACAGAGAGCTAGCATTCATTAAGGTAAACAGGGCCCCAATGCCTCTAGAGCCGCAGAATGCTAAGAATGAAGAAGAAGGGATGCAAACAGTCTCATCACACCAAATCATAGCTGGAGGAAAAGCCAAATGTCACTAGATGGTGGCAACAATTCAGGTGTTCCTTAACTGATGATATCACCTCCCTCACTGAGCAATACAGGAGACTTTAAAAGCATTCTGGTGCAAATGAGTTAACATCTGCCTACAACCCACATGCAATCAATAATATGCAGCAGGCATGATTACAACTGATACCTAGTGTTTACATTTACCAATTTCCCCACCCCCTTCCAAAATATAATTTGACATAGATAGAACCAACAAAAATCTTGTGGCTCTCTATGCCAAGGCATTTCTCCATGAAGTGGCTAAGCAAAAACCTGATAATCTCATGTGAGGCCCTGGGTTTGATCCTCAACACCACATAAAGACAAATAAAATACATAAGATAAAGAGGCTTGGCGCGGTGGTGCACGCTTGTAATCCCAGCACTTGGAAGGCTGAGGCAGGAGAATAGCAAGTTCAAAGTCAGCCTCAGCAATGACGAGGCACTTAGAAACTCAGGGAGACCCTGTCTCTAAATAAAATTTTAAAAAGGGCTGGGGATGTGGCCCAGTGGTCAAGTGCCCGGTACCAAATAAATAAAAAATAAAGGTATGTGTCCAGGGGCTGGGATTGTGGCTCAGTGGTAGAGCGCTCGCCTAGCACGTGCTCAGCCCGGGTTTGATCCTCAGCACCACGTACAAATAAACACATTGTGTACAGCTAAAGCAAATAAATAAATACTTAAAAAAAAAAAAAAAAGGTATGTGTCCATCTACAACTACAAAAAATAAAAGTTAAAACAACAACAACAACATATTAGAGGCCAGGCTCAGTGCACACCTATAATCCCAGCAGCTTGGGAGGCTGAGGCAGGAGGATCAAGAGTTCAAAGACAGCCTCAGCAAAAGAAAGGCACTAAGCAACTCAGTGAGACCCTGTCTCTAAATAAAATACAAAATAGGGCTGGAGATGGGGCTCAGTGGTCAAGTGCCCCCGAGTTCAATCCCTGGAACCCCCCCCCATAAAACAACAGCAAAAACATGTTAGAAAGCTGGTGTGGTTGCACACTCCTGTAATTCCAGCAAATCGTAAGGCTTAAATGTGAGGATCTCAAGTTCAAAGTGAGCCTCAGCAACTTAGTGAGACCTTGTCTCAAAATAAAAAAGGCTGGCAATGTGGCTCAATAGTAAAGCAACCCTGAGTTCAATCCCCTGCATAAACAAACAAACAAACAAACAAATAAATGTCATTTCTTGGGCTGGGAGTATAGTTCAGCAGTACAGCACTTGCCCAGAATATGAAAGCCCCTATATTTATGCCCTAGCACTGGGGGTGGGGGTGGGGGTGGGGGAGGGCATTTCTTTAAAAACAAAACAAAAAAAAGTATTTCATGTATCTAGATCTACAGAAAATTTCAAAAATAATGTGGAGAGAATAGTATAATAAACCCAATTCCCAGTTTTAGGAATGTTCGGTGTATGGCCAATCCACCTATTTCATTATGCTCAATATATATTATCTACTTTCTCCACCTTCATCCCTACTACTGGCTCATACTGAAGGCAACATTTTTTTTTTTTGGTATCAAGAATTAAACCCAGGGGTGCTTAACTACTGAGCCACATCTCCAGCACCCTCGCACCTTTTAAAAATATTTTATTTAGAAACAGGGCCCCTTTGACATACTGTTGTAGGCTTTCCTACAACATAGCCTCTAACAAAACCAGACTGTTTCGAAACCCTGGTAATAGAATTGTTTACCTTTATACAAAGAAGGTTGGGAAAGCACCAAAATCTGCATGTAGTGTGTGCCCAGGCAGACTTCAAGGGGTTCATGCTGTGAGACCTAAAGTCCTTATGAAATTGTCTAGAACAAAAACACATGTCAGCAGGGCCTATGGTGGGTGGTTCCATGTGTGCTAAATGTGTTCGTGACAGGATCAAGCGTGCTTTCCTTATTGAGGAACAGAAAATCGTTGTGAAAGTGTTGAAGGCACAAGCATAGTCAGAAAGCTAAATAAAAAAAATGGCTGGGCGCAGTGGCGCACACCTGTAATCCCAGCACTTGGGAGGCTGAGGCAGGAGGATCAAGAGTTCAAAGCCAGCCTCAGCAATGGCGAGGCACTTAGCAACTCAGCGAGACCCTGTCTCTAAATAAAATACAAAAAAAGGGCTGGGGATGTGACCCAGTGGACTAGTGCCCCTGAGTTCAATCCCTGGTACCAGTGAGACCTTGTCTCAAAATAAAAAAGGCTGGCAATGTGGCTCAATAGTAAAGCAACCCTGAGTTCAATCCCCTGCATAAACAAACAAACAAACAAACAAATAAATGTCATTTCTTGGGCTGGGAGTATAGTTCAGCAGTACAGCACTTGCCCAGAATATGAAAGCCCCTATATTTATGCCCTAGCACTGGGGGTGGGGGTGGGGGTGGGGGAGGGCATTTCTTTAAAAACAAAACAAAAAAAAGTATTTCATGTATTTAGATCTACAGAAAATTTCAAAAATAATGTGGAGAGAATAGTATAATAAACCCAATTCCCAGTTTTAGGAAGGTTCGGTGTAATGGCCAATCCACCTATTTCATTATGCTCAATATATATTATCTACTTTCTCCACCTTCATCCCTACTACTGGCTCATACTGAAGGCAACATTTTTTTTTTTGGTATCAAGAATTAAACCCAGGGGTGCTTAACTACTGAGCCACATCTCCAGCACCCTCGCACCTTTTAAAAATATTTTATTTAGAAACAGGGCCCCTTTGACATACCTGTTGTAGGCTTTCCTACAACATAGCCTCTAACAAAACCAGACTGTTTCGAAACCCTGGTAATAGAATTGTTTACCTTTATACAAAGAAGGTTGGGAAAGCACCAAAATCTGCATGTAGTGTGTGCCCAGGCAGACTTCAAGGGGTTCATGCTGTGAGACCTAAAGTCCTTATGAAATTGTCTAGAACAAAAACACATGTCAGCAGGCCTATGGTGGGTGGTTCCATGTGTGCTAAATGTGTTCGTGACAGGATCAAGCGTGCTTTCCTTATTGAGGAACAGAAAATCGTTGTGAAAGTGTTGAAGGCACAAGCATAGTCAGAAAGCTAAATAAAAAAAATGGCTGGGCGCAGTGGCGCACACCTGTAATCCCAGCACTTGGGAGGCTGAGGCAGGAGGATCAAGAGTTCAAAGCCAGCCTCAGCAATGGCGAGGCACTTAGCAACTCAGCGAGACCCTGTCTCTAAATAAAATACAAAAAAAGGGCTGGGATGTGACCCAGTGGACTAGTGCCCCTGAGTTTCAATCCCTGGTACCACACACACACACACACACACACAAAAAAGAATATACAAAAAAAAAGGAACTTTGTGCTAATGATAAATAACACCAACTGTTACCTACCAATTTTATCAAAATGTTCTCTTTTTTTTTAATATTTATTTATTTGTTTTGGTTGTACACAATGACTTTATTCTTTACGTGGTGCTGAGGATCGAACCCAGTGCCAAGCACGTGCTAGGCAAGCGCTCTACTGCTGAGCCACAATCTCAGCCCTCAAAATGTTCTCTTTAGGTTTGGGACTCTTCTAACCCAACAAAGTAGACATCTTATCCCAACAAAGTTCTAGACTTAGGTCCAGGTACTAACAAGGATCAACAGATACTCTGATCACAAGGTGCTGTGAATTTTAGCAGATTGGCTGTTAAGTTTCTGAGAATATAGCTTCTGATACTGCAGAGTAAAACCATTGTAATAGCACAAGCTAAACAGCTGTCTGATCAGCTAAACACAAACTCTATTGAATGGCATAGCCTATCTCTTCCAAAATTGCCATGTGAAATGGCTCTTAACCTTCTCCAAATTTCACAAAAACTACTAATGATGGCACTTTGATCATAGTATGAGCTACTGTAGAGTTGATTACTCTGCAATAAGTGGTCTCAGGCATAAAAACTTTCGTTGGGTTAAAACATTCACCAAACTCTTGATTAAAGCACACACCATGGCAATGGGCTGGGTCACTTGTAGTGCTAAATTCCCCGGTCACTTCAAGAGCCAGTAGCAGTGATCTCCTTTTTCCTGCTGTGCATTCACTTTAGAACAATCAGTGAGAACACATGAGTTAAAACTGGATTTCTACTACATGGAGGCAATACCTTTATTTCAACAAAAAGCTGGGGAAATAATAGAATTCACTGTATTACCTCTCTAGACCTCTCAACCTTGCAAATGTCAAAGTCAAGTGGGCCCTGGTGTTGAAGGTCACCACAACTTTCTCAGTATGCTGCTGGGTATTCATCACCCCAGTTCTTATAGTGCACACTCTTCTCTTTACCTGACATGTAACACTCAGGGGTCCTGAGCTTCATTAGGGTCCACAACAAAGGCCATTTGGTGATTCCTTCTTTGGTTCTGTGGATAACTGAGCAGGTCCTTTGCTGCTCAGCTTAAAATGCTACTTAGAAATTCCAACCAGCAGTGACCTCATCTCCCTGAGCCTGAGAGGCCAGTGGTATCTGTGTTTTCTCTTTCACAACACCTAACATGGTTGCCTACATATAGTAAATACAATAACAATAACAAAATTGCTGATTGTCACTAACAATCTTCTAGTAATGTTATTTAAACAAAAACAACAAACTGCTGGAGGCAGTGGCGCATGCCTGTAATCCCAGTGGCTCGGCTTGGGAGGCTGAGGCAGGAGGATAATGAGTTCAAAGTCAGCCTCAGCAACAGTGAAGCACTAAGCAACTGAGTAACTGAGACCTTGTTATTTTTTTGGTACTGGGGATTGAACTCAGGGGCACTCAACCCCTGGGCCACATCCCCAGCCCTTTTTTGTATTTTATTAGAGACAGGGAGGGTCTCACTGAGTTGCTGAGTGCCTCGCCATTGCTGAGACTGGCCTTGAACTCGTGATCCCCCTGCCTCAGCCTCCTCCCAAGTGCTGGGATTACAGGCATGTGCACCAGGCGAGACCTTGTATCTAAATAAGATACAAAATAGGGCTGGGGATGTGGCTCAGTGGTTGAGTGGCCCTGAGTTCAATCCCTGGTACAAAAAAAAAACAAAAACAAAAACAAAAACAACTTACACTTGTTTTGATTCCACTATGAGCTGACTATGAAGTGTCTGTGTGTGTGTGACTGAATTATACCCTCAGACATAGGCACTTTTTAAAGTATATATTCTCTCTTTTTTAAATGTTTTTATTAGTGTATTATATATAATAATGGTTTCATTTTGTGTAAGTAGCTATTCTTATCAACAATGTCAGCTCTATTCAGTCCAAACCAAGGGACAGTTTTAATAATTAATTATTCAGAGCAAAATGGATAGACAATGTGGATAATTCATTCTAAAAATTAGGTCAACCACCACATAAATGCACTTCTTGGTTCAATTTATACCAGTAACTGTCATCTTTGCTAAAACACACCAATAACCGCTGAGTTCTGTACCTGGCCTCAGGTGTCACTTAGTGTCAGGTCGCTCAAGGCCTTCCTTTGACAGACTGTAAAATGTAAACTGCATTTGAGAAGAATTCTTCTTCCTTTTTGAATAAAGAGGCACTTCAAAAGAGACCCAGTGGAGTGTTTATTTGTCTGGGTGGCAATTTGTGATTTCAGGGATTAATAGCAATCACTTCTCATAAATTGTTAATGTTAACAAACAAGGTATCAAGACCAGTACTGAGACATCATGTAGGGATGCCTTGACTAACAAGACAGGGTTGGCTGGGGAGAGAGGCCTTTCTCCCTCCATGTGGATCCTTTATAAGGCTACTAAGCCCATTGAAAATGACAAACTATTGTCTTTCCAGAACAGCTCCCATCTTCAGAGGACAGAGCCAAAGCTTTGTGGTGACAATCTAACTGCCAACTCTGCCAAATCCCAATTCTGATATGTAAAATTTGAGTGCAAACTCAGGCAAGCTGTCACAACCTCTGTGAACCTGCCACAGCATAGGGCTATTTGTGAGCATTCAGTGAGTAAGACATGGAATGAACCTGGCAATCTTTTGGCACATAACTGCTATTTGTTAAGTATCTGCTAGTTCTAATACTACCACTAGCCTACAAATAAAAGTAAAAGTAGTTGGGCGTGGTGGCTCAGGCCTGTAATCCCAGTGGCTCAGGAGAATGAGGCAGGAGGATCACAAGTTCAAAGCCACCCTTAGGAAAAGCAAGGTGCTAAGCAACTCAGTGAGACCCTGTCTCTAAATAAAACAAAAATAGGGCTGGGGATGTGGCTCAGTGGCTGAGTGCCTCTTGAGTTCAATCCTTGGTATCTAAAAAAAAGTAGAATTATAAAAATAACAGAGGTCTGAGTTCTTACCATTTCTAGAAAAATAAATGCTTTCATAATATGATTTTATTAACTACCTTTTAGTCTAAAAAAGTATATTGTTAAAATCTACATTCACCCAAATCTACATCTGCCTTTTTCTTTGGTGGGGCACTAAGGATTGAACCCATGGGGTGCTTTACCACTGAGCTACATCCTGAGCCCTTTTTATTTTTGAGACAGCATCTCAACATCTCGCTAAGTTGCTTAGGGTCTCACTAAATTGCTGAGGCTGGTCTCAAACTTGCCATCCTCCTGCCTCAGCCTCTCAAGTTGCTGGGATTACAGGGATGCACCACCACACCTGGCTATATTCACCTTTTAAAGACTACCCTCAAAACACGATCTCATAAAGATTTGAGAAGAAGGAAAAGGCAAAGAAAAAGTGTAAGGGTCTTTGCATTTTTCTTCTGTTATTATTTAGTATCAAAACATCTGCTAAAATCAAGCCTTTCTCAGACAGAACAGGCTGTTATTTCCCTTTGTGACACAGAGTCAAACTGAAATTCAATTTAATAATTATATGATAGGCACTGATATAGCACCTAAGCTATAATTCTGGCCTACTTATGGAACTATTCCAGAAATAGAGATGAAAAACCCACATACATTCTGGTAACCATTCCAACTAATCATTTCTGCAAAATTTTGTCATACAAATACATACACTGATGCATGAATATTTTCCCCCACAAAATACAGATCTACCTAAACAATTACTTTTAAAATTTATATACTTTAAAAATGCACAAAACCAGGCTGAGAATATAGCTCGGTTGGTCGAGTGCTTGCCTCTCATGCACAAGGCCCCTGGTTTAATCCCCAGCACCACACACACACACACACACACACACACACAACACACACAGAGGCATAAAACTACACATTTCACATCAACCTAGCTTAAAGAAAAAAACCTGAAATACAGGAGTTAAAAACTTTTATTTTTAGCCCACTCTCCTCCCTTTCTGTGACCTAAAATAAAATGGCCAGATCTTTCTGGGCCTTAGTTCTTTCATTTGTAAAATGAAAACATTTGTCTCCTGCCTTCCTCACAGAGGGGCTGGGAGGCTCTGATGAGATGCAAAGCTCTCTGAAAAACTCTCTTACAATTGTTAGCATACTGTTATTAGTAGAAAAAAATGATTCTCAGTGAGCAGATTATACAACCCAAAGCCTTAGGCAAAGTTCTCACAGCTACATCCCCAGCCCCCCAAATACTGTCAGCAGTAATATATTTTTTTTCCCAGAACTTTAAGTTTACAAAGAATTAACATCATTTTCAAATCTGAAATGCGACTTTCAAGAAAATAGTATCACCATAGCAAATTTAGAGCAAAATGTTCTGAAAATTTCTAAAGACTAAAATAGTGTATAAACAAGAACCAAAAACTATAGGAACTACAGTAACCTCTGAGTTAATTAACCTGAGAATTAAGACAACCTCTTTTGTCTTAAAAAGTGAGTAATTAAGCCGGGCGCGGTGGCGCACGCCTGTAATCCCAGCACTTTGGGAGGCTGAGGCAGGAGGATCGCGAGTTCAAAGCCAGCCTCAGCAATGGCGAGGCACTTAGCAACTCAGTGAGACCCTGTCTCTAAATAAAATACAAAAAAGGTCTGGGGATGTGACCCAGTGGTCGAGTGCCCCTGAGTTCAATCCCTGGTACCACAAAAAAAAAAAAAAAAAAGTGAGTAATTAGGGGAACTGGGCATGGAGGTGCACACTGGTAATCCCAGTGAATCAGGAAGCTGAGGCAGGAGGATCCAAAGTTGAAGGCGAGTCTCAGCAATTTAATGAGGTCCTAAGCAACTTAACAAGAGCCCTGTCTCAAAATAAAAAGGGCTGGGGATGTGGCTTAGTGGTGAAGTACCCCTGGGTTTAATCTCCGGTACTAATAAATAAATATTAAGTGAATTTGGGAAGGTATTAAACTAGAAATGAAAATATAATGCTACACTACCATCAAGGACACTCTGGTGGGCTTATGGAAAAATAAACTTGTCTTTGCACATTTAAGTAACTTTTTAAAAAGACCAAATAGAACTTCATGGAATAGAGAAATACAAGTGAACAAAATACACCTATATCAAAATCCAAACACAGGCTTAAAACCAAAACCAGCAACAAAATTCTACTTTAAATAGTCCAAGGTAATACTCACTGAAAACAGAAAGTCTGTATTGCCAGAGGAAAAGCTACAACAAAGGAGGGGAGCTACTCTGTCTCTGGAATGAATTTTCTTCCTTCCAATTCCATTCCTTCTTCCTGTACCTAAGATGGAAATACAAGTGGAGTGAATACATAAAATCCAGATAGTGCAGGGCCAATTTTTTTTTAAAATTACAACACAACAGAGCAATTTCTGGAAAAAAGAAAACAGCTACAGAACAGGCTCTCCTTACTTTTAAACATTTCAAACACTAAATATTACACAGCAACAACAGTCCTATATCTTGAATCACCTCATCCTGAGCGTCATCACCAAGGGAGGACACTGAGGATTAAAGGTTGCATTGAACTCCAACATGAGACACACATTAAAACTTCCCCACCACCAATTTAGGTCAAAACTTGCTCTCGGGCCAGGAAATACCATTTCGAGGTTCTGCGATGGTTTCTGAATATAAATATACTCTCAAATCCTCCGCAAAAAGTACCGAATAATTACTGAACAACGTGTCAGGGCCAGGGACCTAAGGGCAGGCAGACCATCTTGTTACACCACAAAAAATATGGTAAGTGTTGGTAAGAGTCATTCATCCTTACTCTTAGTCTTGCATAAATCTGTTCAGAACCTCTTCACCAACTCTCCCCATTCTCCAGCAATAGAGAATTTAGCTATTCCCAAAGATGTAAACAGAAGGCTCCAGGCCCCACCCACTCTATCCTAGGAGAGGGCAGTGAAAAAGGATAGGCCCAGAGGGATAAGGGTGAAGGAACATGGCAAAGAGAGGAAGGAGTTCAGATCAGGACAGGGAATGGAGGAGGGCAAGGAATGAAGGGCAAAATCCACAGCCCGAGAAGGATATAAAACTCAAAGAGTGTAAGGTAGAGGGATAGTGGAAAAGGTGGGGATGGATGTGGAAGGAGGGACTCCGGTGGGGTTGGGAAGAAAAAAAAAAGAGAGGAGAGAGAAGAGGAAGAAAAAAGAGCGCGCAGGAAGAGAGTTAAGCAAGAAAAGGACGAAGACAGTGTGGGGAAAGGAGAGGCCGGAGCGGGGAGGGGCAAAGCAGGCAGAGGGAAAAGGGGAAAAGGTAAGGCAAGAGGACGTGGGACCGGAGACCACCGGGCGCCGGGGGAGTTGGGGAGACCCGCGAGTGACGGGTAGAGCAGCCAGGGCCGAGCCGCGGGGGTGGAATCCAGACGCCGGGCGGGGGAGGGGGCGGCGGGCCGGGGGCGGGGGCCGCCAGGCGGCGCCGGAGACCACCAAACTTTCCACAGCCCGACTCCGCTTCCTGGAGGGAGTGCAGGAACAGCTGCGGCTGGAGCTTCGCCTCGCGGCCCGGGGCAGGCGCGGCCGCCCGCCCGCTCCTCACACGACTCCCGACCCCTGCCCTCGGCGGGGACTCGCGGCCCGCGGCTCCGCCGGCCTCCCTGCTCCGCGCCTGGGGCCCTCCCCCGCGCTGCCCCGGAGCCTCGCTCCAGGACCCCGGGGACCGGCTCCCGGTCCCTCCGCGCGCCCCAACACCAGCAGGCCCGGGGGCTCCGGCGGCGACGGCCCAGGGAAGGCCTGGGCCGGCAGCGAGGGAGGCGGAGGGCGCGGCGCAGCCCGACTTTCCCACCTTTTCTCCTGGCCCAGACGCGGCCGGGGCGGACGGGACCTCTCGCGCTCTGCCGCCTCCTCCTCCCGCTTCATGGAGCCATGCGCCTGGGTGGGGGCTCCCGAGAGAAGCGGGCCGGCGGGCTGGCCGGACGCGAGGCGCAGACCCGGCGGGGCGGCGGAGGCCGGCCAGCGGGCGCAGGAGGAAGCGGCGGGGCGGCGGCGGCGCCCGGAAAGAACTGGAGGTATTCCCCGGGCGGCTGGAGGACTGAGTCGAGCCGGACGCAGGTCCTCCGGTATCCCAGCAGCCACCGGAGGCAGTGAGGTAATGGAGGAAGAATGTAGGGAGTCCTCCACTGGGCCGCCCGCCCTCTAGCGAACCCCGGAGACCCAGCGACGCCCGAGCCCCGCCCCACTCGCGTCACGTGGCCGCGATCCGCTCCGGGCATTGGCTGGCGTGCACGACGGTGTTCGGTCTAGGAAGCTGCTTTCCGTTTGTGGAGCTGAGTCCTAGGTAGTTGGGATAAAGAGGAGCACCGGGAAGACCGAGAAGGCCGACGTCCCTTGCGGGGCGCGAAGCTGGCGGAGCCGGGCGCCCTGCTGTCGGGCTTGCCCGCGCGGTGCACGCCGGGCTGCCTGGCCGGCCGGCGGGAGCAGAGCACGCCGGGAACCGTAGTCCCGGCCGGGCGAGCGGCGCCGCGAGACGGTGCCAGGCTCGTGCGGCTGACCCGGGTGCTGCAGCCTGGCTGCCGGGCCCTCTTCCACGTTAGGGTTACAAAACTCAGCTGCGAGCGACTTTTGTCCCCAAACGCCCACGCTCACGTCACCTCGCCTGACCTGACCGCAACCTTCTAAAGCAGCCCGGAAGAGGCGGCTCAGACCAGTCTCAAATCCAGCCGACGACAGCCAGGGCAGGCCCTCGGGATGCCAGCCACTCAAACCTGGCCTACCTAGCCTCCTTGAAGCGCTGGGTTAGGGCAGGCTTTCCCAGCTTTGGGTGATGGCCCCTGCGGCGCCAATACCGGTTAAAAATCCATCTCTTCCATCCCCTGAAACCCCAGCTAGAGATGACCTCAGTGGGATACCCACTATACTGGATTATTCAGTAGGCCAACTAAGCATTCTTCAGCACTAGCCGTGCAAGGGCTCAAAAAGAACAGCATGCAGAAGAAAAAAAATTAATTAGCAGTAAATAATTTTAGTTCCAGATGCTTTTTTGTGATGAGATTTGATCTTATGACTTTTTTTGTTTATTCTTTTGTGTATGTATGCTAAGGATTGAACACAGGGCCTGGTGCATGCTAAGCATGTGTTTTGCTGAGCTACACTCCCAGCCACAGCATTTTATATTTTAAATTACAGACGGAATAGCACAAAAAGTTTCACTGCTGCCCTGTTTCCTCACCCTAACAGCTCCAAACAGATTGGGTCCTGTAGCAAAGACAAATCCTGTTTTAAAGCAATGTCTGTCTTGTGAAGAAAAAGTACTCAAGCACACAGACTGTTTTGTGTTTTGCTTTTCTGTTGATGTACAAAGGCATCCTTAACATGTTTGTCTTAAGACCAAAAGAAAAGTATCTAGTAAAAAATGCAAATCATATCTAACAGTGAAGCTTTCCAGCAAAACCCTTCTGCTCTAGAATGCGTAATGTATGCAAGCATAATAATATCGACTACTATAACCTTTTAGCATAATTACCTGTAGGCAACAAAACCCAAGGCAATCGGTGTCTGGGGCCTCTTAGACACAGAACTTTCAAAGAGAACCTGACAAAGGATGACAGGAAGAGACACCTATGCTTTATGAAATGGAGGTGACTTATTTTTTTTCTCCCCACATTTTTAAATTATTGCATTAAAGTTATATGTACTGATGGGATTTGTTGTTACATTTTCTTTCTTTTTTGTACCAGGGATTGAACTCAGGGGCACTTGACCACTGGGCCACATCCCCAACCCTTTTTTGTATTTTTTATTAGAGACAGGGTCTCACTGAGTTGCTAAGTGCCTCACCATTGCTGAGGCTGGCTTTGAACTGGCAATCCTCCTGCCTCAGCCTCCCAAGTGCTGGGATTACAGGCGTGCGCCCGGCTGTTGTTACATTTTCATACACATTTTCATATGTGCACACAATACACAATATAACAATATAATTTGGCCAATACCTCTTCCCAGCACTTTGTCCCTCCCTCCCCACCTATGGGAGATGACTTTTAAAAAATTGATTTCTATAGCAGTATTCATGATTCCTGTTACATACTTGATGTGCTTATTGCCATCAAGGCTACATTGGTCAGTTTCTCACCTTCTGTCTGCCTGAAAAAGTACAAATTAGATGACCGTATGGCCCAGAGCCAGAAGCATAGGAGGCAGAAAGCCAGAGGCCAATTTTTTGTTCCCTGAATAAGAAGGCCAAAACCTGATTTAAAATATTCAAAATAAATTTCACATAGTGAAGGTCTTTCCAGCTGAAAGTCTTAAAACATGGCATCTGGAAAGAGGCCTTATTCTATTGCTCCCAGAGTGGTACTATATAGTTATTAAGCAGCCTACAGATAAGGGAGTTATTGCTCCCTCGTTATCAAGCTGCCAGGAGGTAAATAAAAGAATTAAGTTGGACTTGAAACACTCCCAAATTAAAACAAAAACAAACCTTGCTTTGAGCTGTTGGAAGGCATTTTATTGAGACAGGATCCAGATGCTGCTCCTTTTTTTAACTGTTGCTGAAAGGCAAAGCATTAAGACTTAGAAAAAGGTCACCTGAGGTCACCTTATGTCAGCAAGCAATAGTCTGAACTGATAAAAAAATAATAATGAAATTATGAACAGGAGGAAGAAACTAGGGGCAGTACATGCCATAAATATAGAAGAGGCTGTGACTTATTTTCTCATTTCCTGCACATAATATAAAAGCCTAATACATAGTAGGAGTACAATTATTTGAGGCTTGAATGAATAAATGAAGAAGGAAGTCCACACATAGCAGGTAGATAATATATTTGGGAGGGGGAACTGCAGAAAAGCCAAGTGGCTCAAGCCCTCTGCATGATCCTGAAATGTCACCCCAATCTACTGTGAAATGGCTATAATACTTGTCATCAAAATAACCCAAAACACATGATCTGCCTTCCTGATGTAAAAAATGCTCAGTAGCTGTAAATTTTTGTATTAGGGTGTTCAGATTAGCATGAAGTGAGCCTGTACATGAGCCTTACATATTCCTTTAGATTTGCACTTTGTGTGAGCAAAGCATTGATGGACTAAAAGAATTGCCAACCAGTAATAATGAAATCAGATTTCACAGGGAATATTGATGAGTGATGTAGATTTTATCTGTCCCACTTTCCAAATTGACTAGTCCGGCCTTGGCCTTCATTTGCGTTGTGGCTTCCACAAACAGCAGACCAAGAGACTAATTTCCACTGAAGGTGGCACCTGTCTCCTGTGTGTCCTCTACAGTGTCCACTTGGGCGCTTAAAAGGGGTGATCTGTATTTATCTGATTAAAGTAAATCTTTGAATATATAGATTTATAAATATGTAGATGTACACATGGAATGAATGTTTCAGAAATATTAAGTAGTTTAAATACACTGACAAAGTAGATTATTTTGTAGCTAAACTACATTACTCTGAGTAGATGTGTTTTTAAACTTTGTATGTCACTGGGTTCATAGGGTACATAGTTTAACATCAAAAAGTTTCTAGCCAGGCGCGGTGGCGGGCACCTGTAATCCCAGCACTTGGGAGGCTGAGGCAGGAGGATCGCAGGTTCAAAGCCAGCCTCAGCAATGGCGAGGCACTTAGCAACTCAATGAGACCTTGTCTCTCTAAATACAAAAAAAAAAAAAAAAAGGCTGGGGATGTGGCCCAGTGGTCGAGTGCCCCTGAGTTCAATCCCTGGTACCAAAAAAAAAAAAAAAAAAAAAAAAAAAAAAAAAAAGGTTTTAGGGTTGGGGTTGTGGCTCAGTGGCAGAGCGCTCACCTAGCATGTGAGCGGCCCGGGTTCGATCCTCAGGCACCACATAAACATAAAGGCATTGCATTGTGTACAACTCAAGAAAGTAAATAAATATTTTTTAAAAAAGTTTCTAAACTTCTACTAGTATTACCAAAGAAATAAATGAAACAAAGTTGGAAGATGAAGTCCCGTATTCATGTATTCTATAAATATTCTCAATGGCTACTGTGTATCAAGCATTTTGTATTGCTTTTTTTCTTTTTTTAGATATAAAAACTACGTAGGGCTGGGGTTGTGGCTCAGAGGTAGAGCGCTCGCCTAGCATGCATGAGGCACTGGGTTTGATCCTCAGCACCTCATAAAAAAATAAAGATATTGTGTCCATCTGTAACTGAAAAAAAATAATAAACATCAGGTAGAATTCACAAATCTTAAGTGTACAGCTTGACAAATTTTTATATTAGTATCCATCCATGTAACCAGTATCTGATTTAATGTATTTTTAGCTTTTAATGTATTCCCTTATTTCCTCTCCCAGATGCCAATCCCCCCGCCAAAAAAAAAAAAAAAAAATCTTTTTTTTTTTTTTTTTTTGTGGTACCGGGGATTGAACTCAGGGGCACTTGACCACTGGGCCACATCCCCAGCCCTTTTTTTTGTATTTTATTTAGAGACAGGGTCTCACTGAGTTAAGACCTTGCCATTGCTGAGGCTGGCTTTGACCTTCCTCCTGTCTCAGCCTCCCAAAGTGCTGGGATTACAGGAGTGCGCCACCGCGCCCGGCTTTTTTTTTTTTTTTTTTTGTCAGTATTAAGAATTGGACCTTGGGCTGGGGGGTTGTAGATCAGTGGTAGAGTGCTTGCCTCGCATGCGTGAGGCACTGGGTTCGAGCCTCAGCACCACCAAAATAAATAAATAAATAAAAATAAAGATATTTTTAAAAAGAATTGGACCCAGGGACACGCTACCACTGAACTATATCCTCAGTCTTTTTCATTTTTTTATTTGGAGACAGAGTCTCGCTAAGGTGCCCAGACTGGCTTTGAACTGGTGATCCTCCTGCCTCAGTACCCGTCCACCAGTAGTTGGGATTACAGGTGTGTGCCACCGTGCCCAGCAATAACCTTATTCTATCACTGTAGGATCATTTCACCTGTTCTTAAATGTCATGGATATTCAACCATTTGAATCCAGTACATACTTATTTGTGTCTGGTTTCTCTTTTTCAACATTATGTCTTAAGAAATTCATCCCTTTCGTTATGTGCAGCTATAGTGCATTCTTTTTCATGGTTGCATGGACACTGATATTCAATATGTATTGAATGATGACTATTTAATATATATACAATGAATATGCCACAATCTGTTTATCCAGCATTTCTCTAAAACAATCTTGTTGCCTTCTCTGAGTCTAGATATTTAAGTTTTTGTTTTGTTTTGTTTTTTTGCGGTGGTGGGGGGTAGATTTCATGGTATTTTGCAAGCTCAGTGAGGAGACTGGGACAGAAAGTAGGACAGATATGCTTCCTTCATACACATTAAATGTAGAATCTGACCTAACTTTCCTATTACATAAATGAACATACCACAGTCAATCCCACCATCATGTATATCCACAAGATGCTAATTAAAATAAATAACTAAAGGTAAACAGTAGAAAGTGCTATAGAGTAGAGGGAAGGCAATGGGGGAGGGAGGGGGAAGGAAAGGGGAAATACTGGGGACTGAATGAGAGCAATATATATATATATTATATAAATATAAATATTTCATATAAAATAAATTTCATTTAGTTCATCCTGATATTGCTGTGGTTAATGATGATGGTTGTTAGATCCATAAGGTCCAATCAGGAAAAAGGTATTTCTGAGATAGCAATGCACCTTTACTTGTCTAGCCTCAGGGCTGTGTCACCTATGCATCCCTCTGCCATAATCTTACCTGCAGAGATTTTTTTTTTTTTTTTTTTTTTTTTTTTTTTGGTACTGGGGATTGAACTCAGGGGCACTCGACCACTGGGCCACATCCCCAGCCCTTTTTTTGTATTTTATTAGAGACAGGGTGTCACTGAGTTGCTAAGTGCCTCACCATTGCTGAGGCTGGCTTTGAACTCTGGATCCTCCTCCCTCAGCCTCCCAAGTGGTGGGATTACAGGTGTGTGCCACTGTGCCTGGCTACCTGCAGAGAATTTAATCCTCCTGGTCTTCTAGAGAACATCACACTAATCTATTACACTGGTAACATCTTGCCAAATAAACCCAATGAACCAGAAGTGGTGAGTACCTTATATACCTTAGAAAATCACATGTAACTTGGGGAAGAACTGGAGAACGGAATCTACCAAATTATGCTATATCCATGTACAAATATACCACATATACATAGTGTAGTGCACTAATTTTAATAATAACAGAAGAGAGATGAGTAGAATAGAGCAAGTGAAGTGGGGGAGAGGAGAGGAAAAGTGAAGGTTCTGGCAAAGGAGATTGATCAAATTATGTACATGCATGAATATGGCATAATGAATCCCACTATTACATATAATTATAATGCACCAAAAGTTTTTAAAAATAATGTAATAGGGCTGGAGTTGTAGCTCAGTGGTAGAGCGCTTGCCCTGCACGTGTGAGGCACTGGGTTTAATTCTCAGCACCACATATAAATAAGTAAATCAAATAAAGGTCCATTAAGAACTAAAAAATATTTTTCTAAAAATAATGTAATAATAAAAATAAAATATCAAATGTAACCACTTGGGAGGCTAAGGCAGAAGGATTGCAAGTTTGAGGCCAGCCTGGCAAGATAGTGAGACCTTGTCTCAAAATAGAAAATAAAAAGGGCCGGGGAGGTAGCTCAGTGGTGGATGTCCCTGGGTTCAATACATACTACTAAAATAAAATAAAATAAAAATCTGAAATACTGAAGTAGTTGTGGCGGTAACCCCAAAATGACCAAGTATAGGAAAGAACTACTGAGGATTTTAGTCGAGTCGTTGTCCTGGCCTGAACCGGACGAGCGTTCCGCTTCTCCCCGTTCTGCAGTCCCGTTTCCGCCTCGCTGCGCGCCGGCAGTATGGCCCATAAGCAGATCTACTACTCAGACAAGTACTTCGATGAGCACTATGAGTACCGGCATGTCATGTTACCCAGAGAACTTTCCAAACAAGTACCCAAAACTCATCTAGTGTCTGAAGAGGAGTGGAGGAGACTTGGTGTCCAGCAGAGTCTAGGCTGGGTTCATTACATGATTCGTGAGCCAGAACCGCAGATTCTTCTCTTTAGACGACCTCTTCCAAAAGAGCAACAAAAATGAAGTCTATCTGGGATCATCAATTAATCTTTCGCAAATTTAATGTATATGTGTATATAAGGTAGTATTCAGTGAATACTTGAAAAATGTACAAATCATTCATCCATACCTGTGCATGAGCTGTATTCTTCACAGCAACAGAGCTCAGTTAAATGCAACTGCAAGTAGGTTATTGTAAGGTGTTTAAGATAAAATTTCTTCTAGTCAGTTTTTCTCTTAATATAAGTGCCTGTTGTCATTACTTGTTACTTTTGTTAAATAAAGTCTGTATGTTGCATTTAAAAAAAAAAAAAAAAAAAAAAAGAACTACTAAAAGAACTCCCACAGGGCTGTGCTGGACCTCAGAGGGTGCTTGGAGAGTCTGAGTAGCGAGGAGGTGGAAGGGCCTGCTTCCTGCCACCTCCTAGTCTTCCCCCAGCACTTCCCATGGGCCAAACCTAGAAGAAGCTCGGCTTGGGGCATCTGAGAGACACAGCTGCACATCCACAGGCCCAGCATCGCAGCACCAAACTGAGAACTGAACGAGAGGATTGGTGAGTTCAAATCCAGCCTCAGCAAAAGTGAGGCACTAAGCAACTCAGTGAGACCCTGTCTCTACATAAAATACAAAATAGGGCTGGACGAGACAGGGAAGTGAGGGCACAGCCATCAGGTCAAGGGTTAGCCGAGGCGAGAGGGCCTCCGGTCCTTCTGGGAATATGCCAGGAGCAGCTCCTGGACTTGGTGGAAACCTTTGAAGTTCTGGGCCTTCTCCCAATAATGCTGAAAGCTGTCACTGTCCCTGGAATATCTGGCAGCCTGGGGCTTGCTGAGCTTCTGGACTTCTGGCTCTTAAAGCTGCAGCGATGGTGACACACCAGTGTGGAGAGCAGGATTGAATTATGCTTTTTCTTGCCCTGCCTTCTCTCTCAGTCCTGGGAATTGAACCCAAGGGAGCTATACCACTGAATTAAATCCCCAGCCCACTCCAGTTTTTTTTTTTTTTTTTTTTTTTTAATTCTGTGGTAGGGCCTAAGTTATGGAGGCTGGCCTCAAACTTGCAATCCTCCTGCTTCAACCTCCCAAGTCCCAAGTAGGTAGGATTACAGGCATGTACCACTGTGCTACACTTATGGTTTCTGTTCTTAGCCCTCTCTGAGGTCAGTGGACCACATTCCAATAGTTGATTCCTGAGAGCTGTTGTGAGGACTTTGTTAGGATGGTGAGTTTCTCAGAGATAGAAAAAAAGATTTCAAAAGAGTGTTTTTTGTTTTTGTTTTTGTTTTTGGTACCAGGGATTGAATTCAGGGGCACTTGACCACTGAGACACATCCCCAGCCCTATTTTGTATTTAATTTAAAGACATGGTCTCAGTGAGTTGCTTAGTGCCTCACTTTTGCTGAGGCTGGATTTGAACTCACCAATCCTCCTGTCTCAGCCTCCAGAGCTGTTGGGATTACAGGCAAAAGAGTGCTTTTTTCCCTCCCTTTTCTGCTAGGAGACATTGATGTGCAGACATGATGGGGATACTGAACAAAACAATTGACATCTAACACAAAAGAAAAGGCAGGGGGCTGGTAGGGTGCGGCTCAGTGGTAGAGCGCTGGCCTACTGTGTTTGAGGCACTGGGTTCCAGGCTCAGCACCACTACAGCTACACACACTGGTGCGTAGTGAGGAAGATTTCAGTCTGTTTTGGGACTGCTCAGGGACAACAAAATAACAATCTTAATATCACTGAACAAACGTAGAGAAATAGAAACTATGAAATACTGAGGGTGACATCAACGCAAAGGAAAAGGGACTATTTGTCTGATAGTATCAGGACTCCTTGTTCAATAACTCCCCAAACATCCCCCTTGCTTGCCAGGATTCACGGTGATTTTCCTGTCAATGAAATGCATCTGGCTTCCTGAAAAGGTCAGAGAATGAAAGTCCACAGACCTACAGCACTGGGCACACAGGTGGTTTTTTTTTTTTTTTTTTTTTTGGGGGGGGGGGTGGTGGTGGTACCGGGAATTGAACTCAGGGGCACTCAACCCCTGGGCCACATCCCCAGCCACTCCCCCCTTTTTTTTTTTTTTTTTTGGTACCAGGGATTGAACTCCGGGGCACTCGACCACTGGGCCACATCCCCAGCCCTTTTTTGTATTTTATTAGAGACAGGGTCTCACTGAGTTGCTAAGTGCCTCGCCATTGCTGAGGCTGGCTTTGAACTCGCGATCCTCCTGCCTCAGCCTCCCAAGTGCTGGGATTACAGGCGTGCGCCGCCACGCCTGGCTCCAGGTGTTTGACTAGAAGAGTAAATGAGTTCCAAGTGCTAAACATGTCATTAATATAAGGTCTCACACTGGGGTAGGTCCTGTGTTTCCACCTACTTGGGAAGCTGAGGAGGGAGGATCATTTGAGCCCAGGAGCTTAAGGCCAACCTGGACAACAGAGTAAGGCCCATCTCAAACAAAATAACAAAACATGCCATGAATATTCCCTCATTTCTCAGGGCAGGAATTCTTATTTTTTATTTTATATTTTGAGATGGGGTCTTGCTATGTTGCCCAAGCTGACTGTGAACTCCTGGGTTCAAGTGATTCTCTTGCTCAGCCTGCTGAGTACCTGGGATTACAGATGTGTGCTGCCATGCCCAGCCATCAAGGTTTATTCTGTGGGCTGAGGGTGCAGCTCAATTGCACAGCACTTGCCCGGCATGCATGCCACTCTGGGTGTGATCCTTAGCATCACCATCCTGCCTCCACCCCAAAGTCTCGTAATCAGCTCCAACAGTGGACAGAGGCACCCTTCCAAAGCAGAGCCTGTCAGCAGACGCGATCGAGCAGGTGCTGGCTCCGCCTGAGAGGACAAAGGGGAGCACAGCCCCTACTCTCCCTCCCTGTGCTTGAGGTTGCCCACCCCACTCCCCCACGGCAAGGCTGGTCCTGAGCCTCAGGCCTGGCATCTCACCCTCCTAGTCCCAGTGACCAGCTCTGGCATGACCCTATGACCCAAATTCAGGCCAAAGAAAGTTGCTGAGCAAGGGTCATGTCTGGCTTTTCCCCTGGCACTGCTGGAGGGCGACTTGCCACCACAGGGCACATGACCAGGAGGAGCTGGAAAGAAACCAGGTTGATTATATCGTTGGAGCCTCGGAAACAGTCTATGCCTGCAGGTCAAATCCCCAGACTCATGACTTACGTGGGTCAATAGATTATACCATTTAGAGTCAGGCATGGTGGTATGCCTCTGCCGCCCAGGATACTTGGGAAAGTGAGGTAGGAGGATCCCTTGAGCCCCAGGAGTTGGAGACCAGCCTGGGCACTATAGTGAGACTTCCTTTTCAAACAAAACAAAACAAAAACAACATCAACAACAACAACAAAACACGGATCATGCCAGGTGTGGTGGCACATACCCGTAATCCAAGTGACTCTGGAGGCTGAGGCAGGAGGATCGCACATGCAAAGCCAGCCTCAGCAACTTAGCAAGGCACTAAGCAACTCAGTGAGACCCTGTCTCTAAATAAAATACAAAAAAGGGCTGGAGATGTGGCTCAATGATTGAGTGCCCCTGAGTTCAATCCCCCATACCCCAAAACAAAAAAAATGAATCATGTCTTTTTAAGATTTTTATTTTTGGTTTTTGGAAGTACTGGGGATTGAATTCAGGGCCTGGAACATGCTAGGTAAGTACTCTATTACTGACCCACATCCCCAGCCCTTTTTATTATTTATTTTTTTGAGACAGGGTCTTGCTAAATAGCTAAGGGTCTCACTAAGTTGCTGAGACTGACCTCAAACTTGTGATCCTCCTGTTTCAGTTTCCTAAGTTTCTGGGATTTATAGGTGTATGCTGCAGCACCCAAGTAAATTATGTCTTTTATTAAGCAAACAAACTATAGTATCCTCAAATATTTTGAATGTCAGCAGACAATTAAAAAAGAAAAACAGGGCTGGATTTGTGGCTAAGCGGTAGAGCGCTCGCCTAGCACGTGCGCGGCCCGGGTTTGATCCTCAGCACCACGTATAAATAAATGCATTGTGTACAACTAAAGCAAATAAATAAATAAATATTAAAAAAAAAAAAAGAAAAACACCTCTGCTACCATTGAAGGAGTTGCAGAACTAGAACTTTCCAAGTCTAAAGTTGAGGGAGTATGTTAGAGAAAAGTTACTGTGTATTACTTAGCTCCGACTTCCAATCTCATAAAAATGGGAGATCCCTAAAAGAGCCAGAAGTTTTTTGGTGTTTTTTTTGTTTTGGCTTTTGTGTGTGTGTGTGTGTGTGTGTGTGTGTGTGTGTGTGGTGCTGGGGATGGAACCTAGCGCTTGCCACTGTTAGACAAACCCTCTGAGCTACATCACCAGCCAAGACATCAGAAGATCTTTTACAGGGACAGTCACCCATTTTTCTGACCCCTTTTTGTATCAGTCTCATTAAAGAATGGTTTTCTAGTTTTATCTGGGGAGCCAGAATCACATTCCTTTTCCTCTAAAGAGAGACTCCTGAAGAAGTTTGGATAAGCACAGGCAAAGTATAATGCTTCCTCCCTTCCCTAGAAGCCAGAGAGGGGAGAATGGATGTGGTTTCCAGTTAAGAAGCATATCAGAGCCAGGTGGAGTGATGCGTACCTATAATCCCAGCCACTCAGGAGCCTGAGACAGGAGGATCACAAGTTTGAGGCCAGCCTCAGCAATTTACGGAGGCCCTAAGCAAATTAGTGAGACTCTGACTCAAAATAAAAAGGGCTGGGGCAGGAAAGCACCTTTGGGTTCAATCCCTAGCACCAAAAAATAAATAATAGGAAGGAAGAAAGAAAGGGAGGGAGAGGATATGAACTGGGCATGATAGGGCATGCTTGTAATCCTGGCTACTTGGAAGGCTAAATAAAGCAGAAGGATCAAAAGTTTGAGGCCAGCTGGGTGTGGTGGCGCATGCGTGTAATCCCAGCACTTGGGAGGCTGAAGCAGGAGGATCTAGAGTTCAAAGCCAGCCTCAGCAATGGCAAGGCACTTAGCAACTCAGTGAGATACTGTCTCTAAATAAAATACAAAAAAAAAAAAAAAAAAAAAAAAAAGGGCTGGAGATGTGTCCCAGTGGTCGAGTGCCCCTGAGTTCAATCCCAGGTACCAAAAAAAAAAAAAAAAAAAAAGGAAAACAGTTTGAGGCCAGCCTCCACAACTTAGAGACCCTGTGTTATGATTTGGATATAAGGTATCCTTCCAAAGCTTATGTGTGAGACAATGCAAGAATGTTCATAGATGAAATGATTAGATTATGAGAGTTGTTACCTACTGGTGGTTTAATACATCATATGGATTAATGAGTGATAACAGTAGGAAGGCAGGGTGTGGCTGGAGGAATATGGTCACTGGAGACATATCTTTGGTGTTTACATTTTGTCCCTGACAAATGGAGTTCTCTCTCTCTGCTTCCTAGCTGTCATGAACTATAAGTAAGAAAAAAAAATGTTTAAAATGATTCCCTTCTTTTAGGCAGACAAAGGGAGGGCAGTGAACTCTTTCTGCAACTTTCCTCCACTACACCCTTCCTACATGGTGTTCTGCCTCACCTCATTCTCAGAGCCATGGAGTCAGTTGACCATGAACTGAACCTCTGAAACCATGAGTCAAAATACACTTTTCCTCTTCTAAATTGTTCTTGTCAGGTCTTCTCTGGTCATACTGATGCAAAATTGACTAAAACACCCTGTGTCAAAGTAAAATATGAAAAAGGATGTATCTCAGAGACTGAGCATCCCTGAGTTCACTCTGGTTGCCAATAAATAAATAAATAAATAAATATGCATCAGTCAGCTTTTCATTGCTATGACAAAATACCTGACATAACTTAAAAGGAGGAAAAGCTTATTTTGGCTCAGAGTTTCAGAGTTTTGGGTCCGTGGTTACTTGATCACATCATTGTGGGCTTGTGGTTAGGCAGAACATCATGGCATAAGAATGTGGTAGAGCAGAGATGCTCACTTCATGGTGGTGGGGGAGAAGGAGAAGGGACACAGGGCAAGATACATGCGTCAAGGACACACCCCCAGTGGTCTACTTCCCCCAGCTAGGCCCCATTTCCTGAAGTTTCCACCACCACTCTAGCACCACAGGCTGGACACCAAGCCTTAACACATGGACTTTGGGGCACATTTTAGATCCAAACCAAAAGAGGGTATAAAAGCCTCCAAATGGGGCTAGGGTTGTGGCTCAGCGGTAGAGCGCTCGCCTCGCACGCGCGCGCGGCCCAGGTTCGATCCTCAGCACCACATAAACATAAACGCATTGCATTGTGTACAACTAAAGTAAATAAATAAATATTTTTTTTAAAAAAGCCTCCAATATAACTACTTCTTTGAATTTTACTCCTCTATCAATTCCCTATATATGTAAGATGAATAAAAACTGTACTTTTTCTCAATCTGTCTTTTGTTATTTTAATCCACAGGTCCCCAGACACTGAACCCAAGAGAGAAGAGGAAAAGCTTTTCCTTCCTGCCACTTCTGAATTCAAACTACCATCAGTCCCATGTGTCCACAGGTTCCTTATCCTCAAGGTCAACCAATCATGGATCAACCCGTTTTGTAAAAAGTTGCATCTGCACTGCACACGTACAGACTTCGCCCTGTCATTATTCTCTAAATAATATACTATAACAACTATTTACATAGCATTTACCTTGTATTAAATATTATAGAGGTGACTTAGAGTCTACAGAAAGATGTATATAGTTTTTATAAATATGACACATTTTTACATAAGAAACTGGGGCATCTGCAGATGTTGGTATCTTCAGGGGTCCCTGATGATATCAAGGGACAACTGCATTGTATGATAAGCTACCTTAGCTAACTATATATATTTAGGGCCTATAAACTTAAATTATTGTACTGGGCAATTGCTTCCAAAATTCTCATCACAGCTGGGCGCGGTGGCGCACGCCTGTAATCCCAGCACTTTGGGAGGCTGAGGCAGGAGGATCGCGAGTTCAAAGCCAGCCTCAGCAATGGCGAGGCACTTAGCAACTCAGTGAGACCCTGTCTCTAAATAAAATACAAAAATGGCCGGGGATGTGGCCCAGTGGTCGAGTGCCCCTGAGTTCAATCCCCGGTACCA
The DNA here is from genome assembly GCA_025594165.1 of Tamias sibiricus. Lineage (NCBI taxonomy): Eukaryota > Metazoa > Chordata > Mammalia > Rodentia > Sciuridae > Tamias > Tamias sibiricus. The sequence continues at coordinate 183,074,804 of CM046660.1, forward strand.
CAAAAAAAAAAAAAATTCTCATTACAAAGCAACATTTCAGATATTTAAGGTATCTTGGTGATGGAGGGGATGTTTTCCAGTAATTGCAAAGAAAGTGGTTTTTATTGTTAGTTAGGTTGTTTATTTATTATAAGGCTGAGTTATATTCCATTGTATGTATATGATGTGATAATAATTCACCGGTGCAGCCAGGTTTGTCCTTAAGTGCCTGTTATTTCCCAACAAATATGCAGTATTCCCAGGCTGGTGTAGCTCCTTATAGAACACACACTTAGCATGCAGGACACATGATCCCCAGCATCCTCCCTCCCCCCAAAAGAGAACCATATTTATTGTAGTGCTGTATCTGTCCCTTAAAGATCTCTTCAGTAGTCCCTGGCCAAAGAGAAAGATGAGCACTATTGGTGCACCTTATGGGTTGAAGATGTAGGAGGGATATCACAATTAAAATGTAATAATACCTGTTGGGACTATGTCTGCCAAGGGGCAAGGTTTTGACTGCTTACCATGCCCTAAAGGACCGGGGCTAAACCAAGGGGTGTGGCTATGACGTAGCGTGAGAGACTGAACCGCCTTGCTTGCTGATTGGTTAGTTCTAGGCCTATTTAAGTCAATGCTTGTTCAATAAATCTGAGTTCTTCGGGCATCTCGCGTGCTATATACAAGACTCCCTGGGTGTGGCGTGTTTTCTGTTCAAATAAAGAGAGGTAAGGCATCTAGCGATTTCTGTCCTTAAGCTCTCCCCGCCGGGTGAGTTGCAATCTTTCCTGCAGGCAGAAAAAATTCCCTTCTAGGGCCCAAAAAGGGAAGCGCAACTCAGAGCCCGGCTCCATTCATAACTCAGTAACCCCGGCAAATACCTTTAGAGCTGGGCACAGTGCCTGTGGTCCCACCTACTCAGGAAGCTAAGACAGGAGGATCACTTGAACCCATGAGTTCAGGCCAGCCTAGGCAACAGAGTGAGACCCTGTCTCAAAAAACAAACAATCAAAGTAAACCTTTGTGGAAAGTCAAAATTAAAAGCAAAAGCCAGGCACAGTGGCGCACACCTGTAATCCTAGCATTTGGGAGGCTGAGGCAGGAGGATCGAGAGTTCAAAGCCAGCCTCAGCAATGGCGAGGCACTCAGCAACTCAGTGAGACCCTGTCTCTAATAAAATACAAAAAAGGGCTGGGGATGTGGCCCAGTGGTCAAGTGCCCCTGAGTTCAATCCCCAGTACCAAAGGAAAAAAAAATTAAAAGCAAATATAATGGCTGTCTTGGAAAAAATATTCATAGGCTGTTCTTTAAAATTTTCCAGAGCTATTATTATAGCTTCGAGTTCCACTAATTGAGCTGATTTTTGATTAGTGATATGAATCATTTTTTTTCATTTTGAGTGACTACTGCAGCAGTACCGTTAGAGGATCCATCTGTAAATACATTAAATGCTTTAGGAATGGTTGATTTTTTTATTACCTGTGGGAATATGATAGGATGATTGATACAAAAGGACAGTATAGGAGATTTAGGAATATGATTGTCAAAATTTGCAGAAGTAGAGCATCTAGCTAATAGCCCATCATTATCATTGAAGCAAAATATTCAACCTGTGACGATGAATAAGGAGTAATAATAGTAGCGGATGAATTCCAAATATTTTAGTAGAGGTTTTAAGTCCTTGAAGAATAAGTTTTAGCTACCATGAGAGGTATAAGACTCAACTTGTACTTTTAGGAGAGACAGGCAAATGTATCCATAATATAGGTCCCTGTTGCCAAAATAACTCCTGTTGGAGTATATTGTGAAGTGAATAATAATCAATAATTAGTGGTTGTGCAAAATCAAATCTATCGCAAATGGGATCTTTCAATGGCCTGTTCTAACTAATTTTAGAGCTCTCCTGGCCTCAGGAGTTAATGTTCGAGGTGAGGATGGCTCAGGGTTCCCCACGAAGGATGGTCAAATAAAGGTTTTAATTGTCCAGGTGAGTGAGGCTTAGTGTAGGGCGAAGCCAATTAATGTCACCCAGTAACTTTTTGAATCATTGAGGGTGGTCAAATGTTCTTTACTTATTAGAATTTTTTGGGGTTTAACAAAAGTATCCATGATTTTAAAGCCCTAAATATAAGTATAGGTGATCTGCTTTGAACTTTTTCTTCTGCTATATATAATCCATATTTTTTTTAGATTTTTTTGTTATTTCACTAAATATATTAAATAAGATTTGTTGATTAGGGTGAGCTATAAACATCGTCATGTAGTGTAGACACCATAAGGTCTTGATATTGTTTTTAATGGGCTGTATAGCTCTGTCCACATATAGTTGGCACAGTGTAGGGCTATTTTGCCATTCCCTGCGGCAATACTTTCCATTGATATCTTTTATCAGGGCCATTATTATTAATAGAAGGAATTTGAAAAAGCAAATCTGGGGGCATCCAGAGATGTAGGGGGAATGGAAAAAGAAACAGGTCCTTTATATCAAGGGTTATAAGGTAATAGTTTTTTGGAATAGCTACAGATTAGGAAGTCCAGTTGAGTAGGGCCCATAATTTGCATTGTGTTTGTTAATTTGTCTTAGATCTTGTAATAGTCTCCATTTTCCTGATTTTTTCTTAATTACAAAATATGGAGAATTCCAGGGAGAGGTGGAAGGCTCTATGTGTCCTGCTTCTAATTGTTCTTTTAATTAATTGGTGGGCCGCTTGCCAATTTTTCTTTGGATAGGGGCCACTGAGGGACCCAAACTGGGCTTATTAGAGAGCCATGGTATTTTTTAAAATTGTTTTCTCAGTGGCCCCCTAGAAAAAATGTCCTTTGCCTTTTTTATTATGAGTAGGATTTTTTATTCTTAACACCTGCAGCTTGGTCGCTAGGTGTAAACCACCCATTTGATGTAAGGATATCTCTTCCCCATAGGGTAACTGGCAAGCTGTTTAAAACATAGGGTTTTGAATGTTCCTGTATGGCCTTCAATGTCTTGCCAATTTAAGATTACAGCACTTTGAGCTGGGTATTACTGTATCCCAAGCCTCTTAAAACCCTGGTTGAGGCTTTCTGTAGAGGCCCAGTGCTTAGGCCATTTGTTGTAGATTTATGTGGAAGAGTCAGCTCCTGTATCAATCAGCCAGCCCCTCCATCTCTAATCCTTGAATTTTTAATTTGCACATAGGCCTCCGTGAACAGTCCTGGACCCAGAAAGCCATAGGTCCTGAACCAGTGGAACCGAATGCTACTGCTATTTCTATTTTGTGGCATGCTTTTTAAAAGAATTATGGAGACTGGGAATGAGGAGCAGCTGTGGCGATTCTGTCTCCTTGATTTACGGAGATGATGCCCATGTGTGTACTTAGCATTATTTTAATCTCTCCATTATAATCTGAATCAATAACCCCTGGATATAACATTAAAGCCTAATAAACTTTTTTGGAACTACGCCCATAGGATTAGTCCCACAGTTCCTGAAGGGGGAGAGGTCCCCTGATTCCCGTAGGAATCAAGCTGAACCCCCATTTCAGGTGTCAGGACCATCGGGGCAGTAGAACAAGAGATCTAATCCTGCACTTCCTCTTGTCCCTCTGATAAGGGAGTTAATGGGTAGGAGGGACTGTTGACGAGGAATCATTTGAATCTGAGGGCCTTCCTCCTCTAGTGCCCATCGTACATTTGTGGGCCCGGGGCATTGGGGCCCCGTGCCCCGTTTTTTTGAAAATCCTTGATTAAATCATTTCCATAATATCATATCTAGAATGGCATTGATTGGCCCAATGTTATACCTTTTTTGCATCTGGGGCATCGGCCTGGAGCACGGTATGAATTTGATTTTATTACCCTTGGGGGATATTGCTATAGCATTATCTTGGTTGATTATAAATAATTTTGTCTGGAATATCCTGTTCTAGGTTGACAATCCTTTGGGAATTTTGAGGGAGGAATTTTTCATCACTGCAGCAATTTACGTTGCCTGTGATAAACACGCCCTCGTTAATTGTCTTTGCACAGTCCTGATATAAATTGATAAGTCTTTTTTACTTCTCCATGGCCCCCCTTATTGCATCCTGGCAATATTTATTAGCGTTCTCGAATGCTAATTGGATAACTAGGGCATAGCTTGCTCGACTTTCTCCAAAAACTCTAGATGTTGTTTTTTTAAGAGCCTATCTACAAAATTCAGCGTAAGGTTCGTTAGGCCCTTGTTAACTTTTGATAGGCTGCCTTGCAGATCCCCTGTGCCTGAGATTTGTCTTCCAGGCTTTCACAGCTGCAGTGTGTACCTGGGCATACACACCTGGATCGTATTGTAGCTGATTTTGTAGTTCGGGGGCGAACTCACCCCTCCCTGTGAGCATATCTATATTGCGTTGAGGGAAACCTGCTGCAGCATTTCTCTTTGCTATTTCTGAACAAAGTTCCTGGAATTGAATTTTCAGATTAGGTATTGTCCCCCACTTAGTACCAGCTCTGCATAGACTTTTCCAATCTGAGGGGGCTAAGGTTTTTAGGGTGTTAAGTGACTCTATCATACTTAATGTGAACGGAGCTTGAGGCCCATAGGTCATTACCGCCTCTTTAAAAATCTTCTTTATTGTTTTAAAGTCTAGGAACTCATGATATCTTTGTCCCTGTTCATTTTGAAATACTGGCAGTTCTAGGTGCTCCTGCGGTCTATGTTGTTCGAGAGCGTATAAAGCGCTCTGAAAGGCCGCCAATTTCTACCTCAAGGGCACGTACACTCTGATCAATACTCTTTATTGTTTCTGTTAGGGATTCTATCCATGAAGGAGCAGAGGGCGCTAGTGGTTCCTCTATTTGACGGTCTTTTCTCTTTTTTAATTTCTTTTGTTCTTTTTATTGGAGACTGTGCTCTCCGAATCGCTTTTTGATTCCTCTTCACTACTAGCTTCATAATTCCTAACCGGCTCAGTAGAGGAGACTGTACTTTCATGGTTTGGCTCCTTGTTACTATTATTACTTTCACTAGTATCCTGAGTTTTCAGTTTCTAAGGAGAGTACATACTCCTCAGCTAATTTTATTAAGCTTCTGATGGCTTTTGCAGATCTTACTTTTGAATTTACATTCCTACTCTCCTTGCTGGTCTCCACTGAGTCAGAGGAATATGCTTTCTTGTTCACTTTTCTCACTATCCTCTGAGTTCTCAATATCAAAAATTTCATTCATGGCTTTTATAAACCGACTTTTTGTTATATTTGCTCCCATCTTTTTAAATTTTCTTTTTTCTTACCTTGCCGCCGAATTCCCCGTACAGGCCGCCACCTGTCGCTGCCTGAAGCGGAAGTCGCTTGGAGCAGCGAACGCCACAGGAAAATTCGGAGGCAGGATGAAAATGAAAAAAAGGTCTTTTATTCTTCTCCTCTCTCCAGCTCCAGTAATCACTCCAAATGCTCGTAACTCCAACCACCACCTTCTTCTTCCCCACACACACTAACGAACCTCACCCAGTTATATACATATAGCTTTAACAAGGACACGTGCTTACAGCTCAAGCTTACAGGTGCGTCACGCAGTGTTCACGGGCATACAAAGATTCTTTGAATAATGTATCAACATCAGGTGGAAACTAGAACATCTTTTTATGGCTCTCAGCTAACCGCGATCTTTAGCTATCTCCTTGATTATAGGCTCCTTCAAATCCCCAGTACCAAAGGAAAAAAAAAATTAAAAAGCAAACTAGTGGCTTTTTATTACCACTGTTATATAAAAATTTACTTGGTCTTTGTCCCCTGGCACAAAACTCCTAAAATCCTTTGGAATTCCTGAAATCATGATCTTTTGTTATTCATAAAATGCCCCTTTCAACTATCCCTGAGTTTATGCTACAGAGGTGCACCTCTTGGTGGGTTCCGGGTAGCGTCAGGATGGGCCTGGTGGCCAGAGGAACCAACCATGTGATTAAAGAGATGGGACTTCCAGCCTCACTGGGACTTCTAGGCAACGATTTAACCAGTCATGCCTGTGTCATGGAGCCTCCATTAAACCCTGAACCACAGGGGTCTGAGAATTCCCAGACTGCTGCGGTCGGATCGGGGATTCTGGGAGGGGACAGAAGCTCCACAGCTGTTTCCCTACATTTTGCCCTATACATTCGTTCCTTTTGGCTCTCCTTGAGTTGTACCCTTCATAGTAAACCAGCAATGGAAATCAAAAACTTTCCTGAGTTCTACAAGTCATTCTAGAGAATCATTGAACCTGAGGAAGGGTTTTGTGAGAACCCTCTGATTTCTAGCTGGTTGACCAAAAGTACTGGGACTTGTGGGCGCCGTGGCACATGCCTGTAATCCCAGTGGCTCAGGAGGCTGAGACAGGAGGATTGAGAGTTCAAAGCCAGCCTCAACAAAAGCGAGGTACTAAGCAACTCAGAGAGACTCTGTCTCTAATAAAATACAAAATAGGACTGGGGGTGTGGTTCAGTGGTCGAATGGCCCTGAGTTCAACCCTCATACCTGCCCCCTCCCCGCCCTGGCGGGGGGAGGGGGGAAGTACTGGGACTTGCCACTGATGCCTGAAATGAAGGAAGTCTTGCAGGATTGAGGCCTTAAACCCGTGGGTCTGTGCTGACTCAAGGTACTTTGCATCAGAATTGAATTGAATTGTATACCAACCAGTTAAAGTCCAAGAGAATCTGAGAATTGGTGGTGGAACCACAAAAGCAGGACTTCCCCTGGCTCCAGAGACATCTGTGGGAAAGGAACCTAGGCAGCCATGTCCGCTGAGCATACTGAAGCATGTTATGTATTCAATACCTGTAGAAGAGATGTTTATTCAAAGGGAGGGAGAAGGCGGGAAAGGAAAAATACTGGAGAAAGATACTGATCAAATTATATTGTATATGTGCATGTACAAATATGTGACAATGAACTCCACTATTGTGAATAATTATAATGCATCACTAAAAATACAGACAGGCCAGGTGAGGTGGCACATGCCTGTAATCCCAGCAGCTCAGGAGGCTGAGACAGGGGGATTGTGAGTTCAAAGCCAGCCTCAGCAAAAAACTAGGTGCTAAGCAACTCAGCGAGACCCTGTCTCTAAATAAAATACAAAATAGGACAGGAGATGTGGCTCAGTAGTCGAGTGGCCCTGAGTTCAATACCAGTACCAAAAGAAAAAGAAAAAAAAAAATGGAAACAAGAAACAACAATAACAAAAGAGATGCTTATTCAAAATAAGTTTTATTGAAGTACCTTGCAAAATGGGGACATTCTATGATATTCCAGAAAAACTTGTGAGACATTTTCCAAGCATTCTGATTTGAAATCAATGATCTGAGCCCTTTGCTTTGAAATTAGTCTTTTAAATTTGTTCTTTTTAGATATCCATAACAGTAGAGCATATTTTGATATATTATACATACATGGAGCATAACTTATTCTAATTACGATGACATTCTTGTGGTTGTACATGGTGTGGAGACTCACTGTGATATATTCACATATGAACATAGGAAAGTTATGTTCGATTCATTCTACTGTCTTTCCTATTCCCATTCCCCCTCCCTTCCCTCCATTCACCTTTATCTAATCTGCTGAACTTCTATTCTTCTCCTCACAAATGACAGGAGGGGGTCTGGCTTCTTAACCTCATTTTGAGTTGGTAAAATATAAACATTTATTTATTTAGCCAGACACAGTGGTGCACACCTATAATTGCAGTGGAGCACACCTGCAATCCCAGTGGCTAAGGAGGCTGAGGCAGAAGGATGGCAAGTTCAAAGCTAGCCTCAGCAACTTGGCAAGGCCCTAAGCAACTTAGCACCATCCTGTCTCAAAATAAAATATAAAAGGGCTGGGGATATAGCTCAGTTTTTTTAGAGTGTTTGCCTTGAATGCAGAAGGTCCTGGGTTCAATCCCCAGTACCACTAAATAAATAAATAAAAATATATTTTAAAAAACGGCTGGGGATGTGGTCCAGTGGTAAATAGCCCCTGGGTTTAATCCCTGGTACCAGAAAAAAAATTTGTATTTATTTAAACAATGCCATTGCCTCAACTATTTTCAGCCTTCTCCAAATTAGACATAAAAGTCCTCACACAAGCTGTATAGAGATAAATGTGTTAGAGAGAGGGTGGGCAGGTAGGAGGAAGGTGAAGGATACAAACAGATAAAAAATATGCTGCTTCAGCTTGATGGCTTCAGACACTGGTTTTGCCAATGTAGGTGGTGCCATGGTTTAAATGTGTTTCACAAAGTTCATGTGTTGTAATTTAGTCTCCAAATTCACATGTTAATTGTATTTGGAGGTGGCTCCTTTGGGAGGTATTTAGGATTAGACGGGATCCTGAGGGTGGTACCCCCATGATGTATAAGGGCTTTATTTTCATATTATTTTATTTTATTTTTTGGTACTAGGAATTTAACCCAGGGGTATTTTATCACTGAGCCACATTCCCAACCCCCCCCCTTTTTTTAAAACTTTTTTATTTTGAGACAGAGTCTCACTAAGTTACTTAGAGCCTTGCTAAATTGCTGAGGCTGGCCTTGAACCTGTGATCCTCTTGCTTCATCCATCTGAGTAGCTGGGATCACCAGTGCCGGCCACCATGCCCGGCTGGTATAGTTATAAAAAGAAGAAGAGATGTGAACTGGATGCTTGTTCTGTCTCTCTGCGTGATGTCTTCTGTCACGTCATGGTGTTTTAAGAAGGCCCCTGCTAGAAGCCAACCCCTTGCTCTTGAACTCCCATTCTCCAGAACTGTGAGAAAGAAATATTTGCTTCTTAATCCAGCCAATCTGGTATTTTGTTATAATAGTGCAAGATGGCTAAGAGTTTAGGAGATAAAGAAAAATGACCAGTCTTTTGTGAACTATGGAGAAGAGATGCTTATCCCAGACTTGTGATTTTTGAATTCTACACTCCTGTTTAATTCCTCCAGTGTCGTATTTTTGAATTTATTCTTGGGGTATGACAATGCTGGTCACTATCTGGAAGTCTGGCCTTCAGAACTCTGGGGAAGTATCTGCTGGAACAGAGGCAAAGTCCTGGATTCTGCCTTGGCTTTGCTGCTTTGCTTTCAAATAAGATTTTTTCAGGCTCTGGTCTCAGTCTCATTTGCAGAATAAAGGAATTGGACTGAATATGGGGTTTTTAACTTTTTGTTTATTTAGGGCTGGGGCTGGGGCTGTGGCTCAGTGGTAGAGCGCTCACCTGGTGCATGTGAGGCACTGGGTTCGATCCTCAGCACCACATAAAAATAAAATAAAGGTAACTTTTCATTTATTTACATATATATATATATATATATATTTTTTTTTTAACCACTGAGCTACATTCCCAGCTCTTTTTAATTTTCTTATTTTGAAACAGGGTTTCACTAAGTTGCTGAGACTGGCCTCAGACTTGCGATGCCCCTACTCAGCCTCTGGGGTAGCTGCAATTAATTAATGGTGTTCACCACTGGGCTTGCCTGGGCTTGTTTCTGTTACTGAGAAACAAATGGTGGAAGAGTCAAACTAGTTTGTGGGGGAAGCTTTACAAAGACAGTAGGGAAAAAAAGAAAAATGTCCAGCTTAAGTGGATGTTTGTCCACTATAGTTTGGATCAGGAGGTCCCCAAAAGATCCAAGTGTTAACAGTTCCATCAAGGGGCTGGGATTGTGGCTCAGCAGTAGCGCGCTCGCCTAGCACGTGCATGGCCCAGGCAGGTTCGATCCTCAGCACCACGCAAGAAGAAAAGCATTGTGTACAACTAAAAAACCAAACAAATAAATAAATATTTTTTTTAAAATTTTTTTGCATATTAATTTATTTACTTTAGTTGTACACAATGCATTTTATTTGTATGTGGTGCTGAGGATCGAACCCGGGCCGTGCACGTGCTAGGCGAGCGCTCTACCGCTGAGCCACAACCCCAGGCCCAAATAATATTTTTTTTTTAAAAAAGTTTGATCACCAGCTCGGCACTATTGGGAGGTGGTGAAAACTTTAAGAGGTGGGGCTAGTGGGAGGTCATGGGGTCATCAAGGGTGTGCAGTTGAAGGGGATTGAGGGGCTATGATCTCTTCCTCTCCTTCTTTTGCTTCTGAGCCATGAAGTGGGCAGTTTTGCCCTACCCATGATGTGCTATCCCAGGCCATTCATGGACTGAAACCTCTGAAACTGGGAGCCAAAATAAACCTTTTCCCTTTATAAGTTGTTTGCCTCAGGTGTTATGGTTTAGATATGAGGTTCCCCCAAAAGTTCATGTGTGGGACAATGCAAAAGAGGTGAAATGGTTGTGTCATGAGAGCCTCGATCTAACCAGTGCATCAATCTGCTGGTAGGGATCAGCGGGGTGGTGACTGTAGGCAGGAAGGACATGGCTGGAGGAGGTGGGACGCTGGGGGTGTGCCTTTGGGGTGCATGTTTGCCTTGTTGAGTGGAGCACTCTCTCTCTCTCTCTTTCCTCACTGTCTTGTCCTGAGCTGTCTTCTTTTCCCACGTCTTCCACCCTGATGTTCTGCCTCACCTCAGGCACAGAGAAATGGAGTTAGCCGTCGATGGACTAAGACTTCTGAAACTGTGAACCCCAAATAAAGTTTTCCTCCTCTAAAATTGTTCTTGTCAGGTCTTCTGGTGACAGTATTGAAAAGGCTGACTAAAACACTCAGGTATTTTGTTACAGTAACAGAAATCAAACACAGGAGATAAAATGGAGGAATGTGGGAAACATGCTCTACCTTATGACCCTGTAAAAATGCAAAGCTCTGGAAACGGTGCTGAGCCAATGTTTATAATCACACAGTGCTGGGCCCACAGTATCCAATAAATTTTGGCCAAACTGCACAGGAAAACACTGGTGTTTGATAAACCAATGTGTAATGGGCTTACCAATAGAAATTAATTTTCTTATCATTATAGAGACTTAAAAGTAAAGATCAAGGTCCCAGCTGATTTGGTTCTGTTTTTGGCGTACAGATACCACTTCCTTCCTGTGTCCTCCCATGGTCACCTTTGGGTCTGTGTCTTTTTTTTTAATATTTATTTTTTAGTTGTAGTTGGACATAATACCTTTATTTTATTTATTTATTTTTATGTGGTGCTGAGGATCGAACCCAGGGCTGTGCACATGCTAGGCAAGTGCTCTACTGCTGAGCCACAACCCCAGCCTGCAGGAGCCCTGATTGGGGAGATGGCTGAGATTGCGGTTGGCTGCGGGCCATAGAGATATTTGGACATTGCCGCCTTCCGTGGTCTCATGGGACTTGGCCCGGGATCTCGCGAGACTTGAGCTGAGATCGGATCGGGTCAGCGCTGAAGGGCAAAGCATCACACCGGGGGACAGCCGTGCAGCCAAAAGATTTATTCAACAGCCTTCGTGGCTGGTAGCAAAACCGGAGAAGAGGTGCTCTGGTCGAAGGTCGAAGAGGTGGGAGAGGGGAGTCAGGGAGAGGGGAGTGTGCAAGCTCTGGTGGGAGAAGGGAGTCAGGGAGAGGGGAGTGTTCAAGCTCTGGTGGGAGAGGGGTGCTTGGTCGCACCGGCTAGGATCTCTGGAGCTATCGGCTAAAGCAGCTGCTGTCTGGCTGGAGGCTGGAGCTGTCAGCTGGGAGCGGCCGTCGGGCTGAAGGTGGTCGGTCTGGAGCTGTCGGCTGGAGCAGCTGCCGTCGGCTGGAGGCGATGGGTCTGGAGCTGCTGCAGTGGCTTCCTCCTCTCTGCAGCGAGGAGCCGATGTTGTATGTCCGTGTGTCTCTCTCTGTCTCATCTGAGTCGCTCGGGCAGGGCCTTATATAGGGATTTCTGGTGGGAGGTGCACTAGAGCAACCCCAACACCATTGGCTCTTTGCTCCTAGAACAGGGCGAACTTTAAGCCTATTGGCTCTTACCCGGGGAAAAGAAACATCCTGCCCGGGGAAGAAACATCCTGCCTGGGGGAAAAAACATCCTGTCCGGGGAAGAAAACATCCTGCCGAGAATGAAACAAGGTTGCTTCTCTCAGGATGTGGAAAACTCTGAGGGGGGGAGGGTAACCTATCTATCAAGCGCCATTTTGTTTTGTGGGTTTTTTGGTGGTGCGTGTTAGAGTCGTTGTTAGAGCCAGAGAGAGAAGTTATCAGAATAAAAAGCCTGTTGGTTTCCAGTTTGCCTCTGAACTTCTTCCCGCGGCTTCGTTGCTCCAAGCGGCCATCACTTCAGGCGGTGACACCAGCCCACAACCCTCTTCTTCTGTTTTTTTTTTTGTACCAGGGCTTGAACTCACGGGCACTCGACCACTGGGCCACATCCCCAGCCCTTTTTTATATTTTATTAGAGACAGGGTCTCACTGAGTCGCTAAGTGCCTCACCATTGCTGTGGCTGGCTTTGAACTTACGATCCTCCTTGAAGGGCAAAACATCACACCGGGGACAGCTGTACAGCCAAGAGATTTATTCAACAGCCTTCGTGGCTGGTAGCAAAACCGGAGAAGAGGTGCTCTGGTCGAAGGTCGAAGAGGTGCTGGGAGAGGGGAGTCAGGGAGAGGGAGTGTGCAAGCTCTGGACAGAAGGTGGGTGCTTGGTTGCACCGGCTAGGATCTCTGGAGCTATCGGCTAAAGCAGCTGCTGTCTGGCTGGAGGCTGGAGCTGTCAGCTGGGAGCGGCCGTCGGGCTGAAGGTGATGGGTCTGGAGCTGTTGCAGTGGCTTCCTCCTCTCCGCAGGGTCAAGCTGATGTTCTGGGAGGGAATTTTGAAATCATTGGATTTTCCTGAGTAATACACAGGCCCCTTTGATCACACTTGAGTTTATGTTAATGACGTGAGATGACTCAGTGTGGGAGCTGATCACCAGAAAGGGCAGCCAAGGGTCTGGAGGGTTGGGGCTTTGGGCCTGCCAGACCTCCACAGACAGGAGGAGGTGGAAATTAAGTTTAACCAGGTGACCAATGTTCATCCAGCCATGCCTGTCTGATGAGACCCTAATAAAAACTCTTGATAGTGCATGTCCATGATGTGAATCAGGGTGATGCATCCTGATTCCATGGGGGAGGACCTGGAATCGCTGTGCTCAGAATCATTCCTGGCCTCACCCCATGTGTCTCCTTATTTGCCTCTTCTTGTTGTAGCCTTATGACAACATTGTAATCAGCATGTACCATGCTTGCCTGAGTTCTGTGAATCACTGCAGTGCATTATCGAACCTGAGTGGAGGTTACATGGGGGGACACTGCCCACATCTGCAGCCTGTCATAGTTGAGGTGTCCTAGGGACTCCTCTTCTGCAGTAGGGCAGCCTTATTGAGGCCTTTATCCTTAAGCTGTGGAATTTGGCACTAACCGCAGATAGTGTCAGAATTGAGTGGCAGCACACCAGATGGTATAAGAATAGATGGTGGCATTGGAAGGCTGTCAACTGTCACAAAGAATCAGCAGGGCATATAGCCATACAGGTGAATTTCTGTTGGATGGAGTCAGTATATGACATCTAGAGTTAGCATAACAGAAAACCCTCTGGCCTTTCCACCTTATCTTAGTACCGGAGGGACAGAGAGTTTTAGTTCTATGAACTTTCTGGGAAGTAATGGCAGATGTTGTGATATGACGGAAAGAGCTCTTTTCAAATCCAGTAACCTTGGGTCCTTAGCCAAACTACTCAAACTTTTAGGTGTCAGTTTTCTTTAGTTGTAACATCAGGATAAATGCCTACCTCTTTTTTTTTTTTTTTTGTGGTACTGGGGATTGAACTCAGGGGCACTCGACCACTGGGTCACATCCCCAGCCCTTGTTTTTTGTTTTTTTTTTTTTTTGTATTTTATTTAGAGACAGGGTCTCACTGAGTTGCTAAGTGCCTCGCCATTGCGGAGGCTGGCTTTGAACTCGCGATCCTCCTGCCTCAGCCTCCCAAAGTGCTGGGATTACAGGCATGTGCCACCGCACCCGGCAAATGCCTACCTCTTATAATTACCCAAATACCCTTCAACAGTAGAATGGATAGCTCTTTTGTGGCATATTTATACTGTGGATAAAAAAGCAATGAAAATGAAGAAAGGTGCTGTGGCATGTGCCCATAATCCCAACTGTTTGGGAGGCTGGGGCAGAAGGATCATAAATTTGAGGCCAATCTCAGCAACTTTGTGAGACCCTGTTTCAAAATAAAAAATCAAAAGGACTGGAGGCAGAGCGCCCTGGGTTCAATCCTAGGTACTGCCAAAATAACAACACCACAGTAAAAAGCAATGAAAATGAAAAATCTAAAACAGCATGCATACACAGAAGCTGAGGCAGGAGGATCACAAGTTCAAGGCCAGCCTGGGCAACTTAGTGAAACCATCTCAAGACAAAATAAAAAAGGGTTGATGATATAATTTGGATTGCTTAGCAGGTGTGAGGTCCTGGATTCAATCCCTAGTTCTGGGGAGAAATATGCTGTCCTTAGCACCACTGTACTTGAATTATATTAGCCTAGAAAAATAAAATACATTTTGATCTCTTTATATTAAAGAAGCAGAAATGTAAAAAAAAAAAAAAAAAAAAAAAAAAAAACCAGCATGCCCAGGGCTAGGAGTATATCTCAAGGGTCGAGTGTTTGTGTGGCATGCCTCATTCCTGGGGCTCATCCCCAGCATTGCAAAATTAAGGAAATAAATAAATGAATAAAAAAACCATGCACACTATGGCCAAATATCACATAATAGTGAACATAAGTGAAAGACACCTGTGTGTGTATGTGTTTGTGTGTGTGTGTGTGTGTGTGTGTACACACTGGGGATTGAGCCTAGAGGCTCTTTACCACTGAACCACATCCCCAGCCCTTTTTAAATTTTAATTTTGAGACAGGCTCTCACTAAGTTGTTTAGGGCCTGGATAAGTTACTGAGGCTGGCCTCAAACTTGCCATCCTCCTCTGCCTCAGCCTCCTGAGTCATTGGAATACAGGCATGAACCACCATGCCGGACCCATATATATAAATTTTATATCGATTAAAAAAACCAGGCAACATCAAATATATGGGTGTTATGGTTATCCCTGGGGTGGCAACTGGGATTCCTAGCTGGGTGGGAGCACAAGGGGAGCTTCCACAATGTTGATAAAGTTTCATTTCTAGATCTGGGTATGATTGAGAATAGAAGTGTTCACTTGGTGAAAATCCATGGGTTGTATACTCAGGGTTTGTATATTTTTCTGTATGTACTCACTACTTAAAAAAATAAGTGACCACCACACCATAGTGGCGCATGCCTGTAATCCCAGTGATTTGGGAGGCTGAGGCAGGAGGATTGCAATTTTTGTGTTTTTTTTTTTTTTTTTGTGGTACCAGGGATTGAACTCAGGGGCACTCGACCACTGGGTCACATCCCCAGCCCTTTTTTTTGTTTTTTTTTTTTTTTTGTATTTTTATTTAGAGACAGGGTCTCACTGAGTTGCTAAGTGCCTCGCCATTGCGGAGGCTGGCTTTGAACTCGCGATCCTCCTGCCTCAGCCTCCCAAAGTGCTGGGATTACAGGCATGTGCCACCGCACCCGGCAAATGCCTACCTCTTATAATTACCCAAATACCCTTCAACAGTAGAATGGATAGCTCTTTTGTGGCATATTTATACTGTGGATAAAAAAGCAATGAAAATGAAGAAAGGTGCTGTGGCATGTGCCCATAATCCCAACTGTTTGGGAGGCTGGGGCAGAAGGATCATAAATTTGAGGCCAATCTCAGCAACTTTGTGAGACCCTGTTTCAAAATAAAAAATCAAAAGGACTGGAGGCAGAGCGCCCTGGGTTCAATCCTAGGTACTGCCAAAATAACAACACCACAGTAAAAAAGCAATGAAAATGAAAAATCTAAAACAGCATGCATACACAGAAGCTGAGGCAGGAGGATCACAAGTTCAAGGCCAGCCTGGGCAACTTAGTGAAACCATCTCAAGACAAAATAAAAAAGGGTTGATGATATAATTTGGATTGCTTAGCAGGTGTGAGGTCCTGGATTCAATCCCTAGTTCTGGGGGAGAAATATGCTGTCCTTAGCACCACTGTACTTGAATTATATTAGCCTAGAAAAATAAAATACATTTTGATCTCTTTATATTAAAGAAGCAGAAATGTAAAAAAAAAAAAAAAAAAAAAAAAAAAAACCAGCATGCCCAGGGCTAGGAGTATATCTCAAGGGTCGAGTGTTTGTGTGGCATGCCTCATTCCTGGGGCTCATCCCCAGCATTGCAAAATTAAGGAAATAAATAAATGAATAAAAAAACCATGCACACTATGGCCAAATATCACATAATAGTGAACATAAGTGAAAGACACCTGTGTGTGTATGTGTTTGTGTGTGTGTGTGTGTGTGTGTGTACACACTGGGGATTGAGCCTAGAGGCTCTTTACCACTGAACCACATCCCCAGCCCTTTTTAAATTTTAATTTTGAGACAGGCTCTCACTAAGTTGTTTAGGGCCTGGATAAGTTACTGAGGCTGGCCTCAAACTTGCCATCCTCCTGCCTCAGCCTCCTGAGTCATTGGAATACAGGCATGAACCACCATGCCGGACCCATATATATAAATTTTATATCGATTAAAAAAAACCAGGCACATCAAATATATGGGTGTTATGGTTATCCCTGGGGTGGCAACTGGGATTCCTAGCTGGGTGGGAGCACAAGGGGAGCTTCCACAATGTTGATAAAGTTTCATTTCTAGATCTGGGTATGATTGAGAATAGAAGTGTTCACTTGGTGAAAATCCATGGGTTGTATACTCAGGGTTTGTATATTTTTCTGTATGTACTCACTACTTAAAAAATAAGTGACCACCACACCATAGTGGCGCATGCCTGTAATCCCAGTGATTTGGGAGGCTGAGGCAGGAGGATTGCAATTTTTGTGTTTTTTTTTTTTTTTTTTTTTTTTACCAGGGATTGAACTCAGGGGCACTCGACCCCCGGGCCACATCCCTAGCCCTTTTTTGTATTTTATTTAGAGACAGGGTCTCACTGAGTTGCTAAGTGCCTCGCCATTGCTGAGGCTGGCTTTGAACTTGTGATCCTCCTGCCTCAGCCTCCCAAGTGCTGGGATTACAGGTGTGCGCCACCACTGCGCCGGGTTGAGGATTGCAATTTTGAGGGCAGTTTCAGCAGCTTAGTGAGGCCGTAAGCAACTTACAGAGACCCTGTCTTAAAATGAAAAATAAAGCCAGGTGTGGTGGCACACACATGTAATCCCAGTGGCTCAGGAGGCTGAGACAGGTGGATCCTGAGTTCAACGCCAACCTCAGCAATGGCGAGGCACTGAGCAACTCAGTGAGACCCTGTCTCTAATAAAATACAAAAAAGGGCTGGAGACGTGGCCCAGTGGTCTAGTGCTGCTGAGTTCAATCCCCGGTACCTAAAATAAAATAAAATAAAAAGGACTGAGGATATAGCTCAGTGTTTAAAGTACCCCTGGGTTCAATCCCAAATACAATAATTGATAGATAGCTTACCCTCCCCCCCTCAGAGTTTTCCACACCCTAAGAGAAGCAACCTTGTTTCAAGATGTTCCAGACAGGATGTTCCTTCCCCGGGCAGAATGTTTCTTTTCCCCAAGCAAGAGCAAATAGGCTTAAAGGACACCCTGTTCTAGCCAATGGTGTTTGGGGTTGCTCTAGTGCACCCCCCACCAGAAATCCCTATATAAGGCCCTGTTTGAGAGACAGAGAGAGAGACACACGGACACAACATCCAACATCGGCTCATCGCTGCAGAGAGGAGGAAGCCACTGCAACAGCTCCAGACCCATCGCCTCCAGCCGACAGCAGCTGCTCCAGCCGACAGCTCCAGACCGACCACCTTCAGCCCGACGGCCGCTCCCAGCTGACAGCTCCAGCCTCCAGCCAGACAGCAGCTGCTTTAGCCGACAGCTCCAGAGATCCTAGCCGGTGCGACCAGGCACCCACCTTCTGTCCAGAGCTTGCACACTCCCCTCTCCCTGACTCCCTTCTCCCACCAGAGCTTGCACACTCCCTTCTCCCTGACTCCCCTCTCCCACCTCTTCGACCTTCGACCAGAGCACCTCTTCTCTGGTTTTCGCTACCAGCTACGAAGGCTGTTGAATAAATCTTTTGGCTGCACGGCTGTCCCCGGTGTGATGCTTTGCCCTTCAATAATAACAGCAACAACAACAACAGGGCTGGGTCTGTGGCTCAGTGGCAGTGCACTTGCCTAGTACGTGTGAGATACTGGATTTGATACTCAGCACCACATAAAAATAAATAAAACACAGGTATTGTGTTCATCTACAACTAAAAAACCAAGTTTGAACTGTGAGGATTTGGAGACAACATATGTGAAGCACTTGACAGGTTTTAACATATAGTCATTTGTGGGGTCTCCTCTGCTACTTAGATAAAAGGCTGGATGAATATGCAAATGAGCAAACTGGATAGGGAAAGAATGCTCAGCATACAGTCGAGAGTGGACTGGAGCAAGGAGAAAGGGCACAGAGTGGGGTTTACTTCCAGGTTCCTCCACTTATGAGCAACTCCCTCTCTAAGCCTCAGCTTTCTTCTCTGATGAATAACCACCCAACAGGTGGTTGTCACCATGAAATGACATATGTGAAGACCCTGACCCGCCCGCACCCAGCAGATCTCAGCAGTCAGTTAGACAGTGATGATGTGGAGGCCCCATGTTCTTGCAGTCTGAAGTCTCATGCACTTGACCCTTCCATGACTCTTGCCAGTGACAGGTATCCATCGTCAGCAGGCAGCTTAAGGACACATTTTCTCTGGGTGCTGTATGCACGACTGTAATCCCAGCAACTCGGGAGGCTAAGGCAGGAGGATTAGAATTTCGAGGCCTGGGCAATTTGGTGAGACTCTGTCTCAAAATAAAATAAAAGGATTGGGAGTGTAGCTCAGTAGTAGGGCATTTGTCTAATATGCATAAGGTCCTGGGTTCAAACCCTAGTACAGCAAAAACAAATAAAAACCAAACAAGATCATAGACGTTGACCCCTAAACATTTGTTGATTGACACTTCCAGTTTTGCTCTAGGAAGTTAACTTTCCAAGAAACACTCCGCACAATTTACCTTCAAGGAAATCATTTGCAGTTCCAGAAGCCATGTCCTCCCATTAAGCTTATTGCTGGCAACAACGGTGCCAAGACAGCAGTGCCAAATACACTCTTCCCAAGTGACCTTAAAAAAAATTATGCTAATGGCAGTTTTATGTCTCATGGAAGCTGTTTCTGTCTGTGACCTGCCAGCAAGAGTGGATCCCAGCCTCTTCTGCCTCCATCCAACCTGGACATTTCAGGGAATTCAGCAGGAAATCATATCCATGAAGAGATGCCCCTTAGCTGTACTGTTCATCTAGGAGGTAGTTGGACATCCAAATTCTGGTGGAAACACACTTTAAGTGTATATTAATGTGTCAGTTCACCACTTACTCATGCCCTGCTAGAAGAAAGACATAATGGCAGGTGGTTTCCACGTGTTACTTCAACAACAATTTCTAACACTGAGCACCAGAAGGGAGGAGGAACAACCTCTTTGATACTCCACATACCTCTCATGTCACTTTGTACCTACAAGGGCTAAGAGACCCTAGTTTGTTATGTGTATAGGGCCCAAATAATACACTCAGAATATATAGATCAAAGACCAAGAATGAGTAAAAGTGTTCAAAGGTCGTGAGCTAGACAAATGTGCTGTGGAGGAAGTACTGTTTAAGTGGGATGCAAATCACAGGCCACATTCAGTCCTAGCAGACAGGTTCTTTGCAAGTAGGAAGCCTCTTGATAGGTGAGTGACCTGAAGAAAGCTGAGCTCTGTAAGTATAAAGCAGCAAAGAAAGGTGCTAAAAGTGGTCTTATGCTGTTGGTCAAGAAGTTTGAGAATAAATACTCCCAAAATTATTTTGGGAAAAATCTTCAGAGCTGGGTGTGGTGATGCACACCTATAATCCAGCAATGCAGCAGGGTGAGACAGGAGGATTGCAAGTTTGAGGCCAACTAGGGTAACCTGGTGAGATCCTGTCTCAAAACAAAATTTAAAAGGCTGAGGATGTAGCTCAGTGGTTAAACACATTTGGGTTCAATCCCCAGAACTATAAAACAAAACAACAATAACAAAAAAACCAACAAACAAAAACTTCACCAGAAAGCGATTTTTTTTTTTTTTGTACCAGGGATTGAACTCAGGGCCATTTGACCGCTGGGCCACATCCCCAGCCCTTTTTTGTTTTGTTTTATTTTAATATTTATTTGTTTGCTTTAGTTGTACACGATGCGCTTATCTGTACGTGGTGCTGAGATAGAACCCGGGCCGCGCACGTGCTAGGCGAGCGCTCTACCGCTGAGCCACATCCCCAGCCCCCTTTTTTTGTATTTTATTTAGAGACAGGGTCTCACTGAGTTGCTAAGTGCCTCGTATTTTCTGAGGCTGGCTTTGAACTTGCGATCCTCCTGCCTCAGCCTCCCAAGAGCTGGGATTACAGGCGTGTGCCACTGCGCCCGCCTTCACCAGAACTAGAAAAAAGACAATGCTGAAATTTATATGGAACCACAAAAAACCCTAATAGTCAAAGCAAAAAGAGCAAAACAGGACCTGACTTCAAAACACGCTACAAAGCTGTAGTAATCCAACTAACACAGTACTGGCATTAAAACCAGATGTACAAATGGAACGGAATAGAGAGCCGAGCAGTAAACTTATTCACTATAGCCAACTGATCTTCTACAAGGGAGCTAAGAACACACATTGGAGAAAGGACAGTCTTTTTATTATTTTTAGTTTTTTGATACCAGGGATTGAACCCAGGGGCATTTAAACACTGAGACACATCTCCAGCCCTTTTTTTGTATTTTTATTTAGAGAAAGGATATTGCTGAGCTGTTTAGGGCTTTGCTAAATTGCTGAGGCTGGCTTTGAACTTGTGATCCTCCTGCCTCAGCCACCCAAGCTGCTAGGAGTGCACCACTGTGCCAGGCTAGGACAGTCTTTTAAATACATGGTGTTGGGAAAATTGGATATCCAGAAGAATGGAACTATACTTCTATCTCTTACCAGTTATTAAAATCAATTCAAAATGGACTAGAGATTGAAACATAATGCCTGAAACTATGAAACCACTAGAAGCAAAAATAGGGGAAATGCTTAGGGGTGTTGGAATTTGGAAGGATTTTTTTGGACAAGACCCCAAAAAGCATGAAACCAAAGCAAAAATAGACAAATGGGATCATGTGAAACTAAAAGTCTTCTGCACAAAAAAGGAAGCCATCAAAAGAGCGAAGGACAAACCTACAGAACAAGAGAAAATATTCACATACTACATGTGTGACAAGGGATACACAGAATATATAAAGAACTCCAAAAAATCAATAGCAAAGTACCAATAACCCAATTAAAAAACTGGACAATAAATCTAAAGAGATGTTTCTTAAAAGAAGACATACAGAGCTGGGGATATAGCTCAGTTGGTAGAGTGCTTGCCTCACATGCACAAGGCCCTGGGTTCAATCCATAGCACCACAAAAAAAAAAAAGAAGACATACAAATGGCCAACATGCCGGGCGCAGTAGCGCACGCCTGTAATCCCAGCACTTGGAAGGCTGAGGCAGGATGATTGTGAGTTCAAAGCTAGCCTCAGCAAAAGTGAGAAGATAAACAAGTCAGCGAGACCCTGTCTCTAAATAAAATACAAAATGGGACTGGGAATGTGGCTCAGTGGTAGAGTGCCCCTGAGTTCAATCCCTGGTACCAAAAAAAAAAAAAAAAAAAAAAGAAAAAGAAAAGAAAGAAAGAAAAAAGGAGGAGGAGGAGGGAGAGGAAGAGAAGGAAGAGGAAAAGGAGAAAAGGGCTGGGGGCAGTGGTACACACTTGTAGTTTCAACTACTCAGGAGGCTGAGACAGGAGGATTGTAAATTTGAGGCCAGCCTTAGCAATTTAGAGACACTCTGCCTCAAATAAACAAATAGTAACAACAACAAATCGGGATCAGGAAAAAAAAAAAAAACCTGGATCCCAGCAGCAGCCTGACCCTGCTCTCTGGAAGAAAGGACAAAATGTCCTAGCCCTGGAACCTAAGAGCTGTCATCCAGTCTGGCCTATGGTGACCCCAGTCTCAACCCCAGACACAGGGGCTCTAGTGGTGGACTTCTGTAGGCTATAAGCTGAGGCAGAAGGGTTATGTTCGTGGAGCTGGTCCGTGGGAGGGACCAGCAGTTCACCCACTGTACCAAGCCATACAGGCAGCTGGAGATGAGTTCCAGACCCTTGCAACTTCTCCCATCTGGTGGCTCAGCTGCATGTGACCCTGGGTTCAAATCAGTGAAGCCTCACTCGGGTTTCTGACAAACTTTTCCAGGGGAGCCCCAACTGGGACCATCTTGTTGAAGCCAGATTTAAGATAGGTAGTTAGTGTAGTTAGGTAAATCGGGTCTACTATCAAGTCTAATAAAGAAAATGGGGTCTATTAAAAAAAAATGGAGTCTGATCTGAGCCTGGGAAATCAGAACAACACCTGAGAAATGGAAATGTTAATGTCCCCAAAGCCCCGGCCCATCCTAAAGAACTGTTAATGAAGCAGTTCCCAGCAAAAGAGGGAGATGCTAATCAAATCACCCTAGGCCCTTCCAGCCCAGATCACTCCTCCCCTGCCCCATTGGCCCACCTCTCTTCCACCTTTGGCCTTCCTACCTGCATCCTCCATCACGTGCAGGATAGAGGGAGATAAACAAAATCAAGGACAGGAATGTAAGAAGACAAAAGAAGAGCTTAGACAAAAGGGAGAAGACCTCTTTCAATTCTGCCTTTCACCAGCCTTTCGGGTCCCCTTCTCCCTCCCCGGGGGAAGTCTTTTCTGCTGTCCTTTAATAAAGCCATTCACTTTCCACTCTACACTTGCCTAAGCAGGCGTGCTTCTTCAGTGTTATACTTCAACATTCTGGGAAGCAAGGACTCTTCACGGTAAACGGGGGTACCATTGTGATCTTCTTTGTCTTTGGGGCTGCTCTGTGTGCTGGGGATGTCAACAAAGAGATGGAGTCACAGGTGGGACAAGTGCAGGCGTGGATGGTGGCCGACCTGGAGACACAGCAGTGGGGGCTGGGAACCTGAGGCTGTCAAAAAGCTCTACTTGGGGAGATGGAGGAAGAAGTGGAGCAGGTTAAGGAGTATAGCGAGGTAGAGAACCAGACAAATTAAAAAAAAAAACTAGTAATACTAAAAATAATAATGATTGGGGCTGAGGTTGTGGCTCAGTGGTAGAGTGCTTGCCTAGCACGTGTGAGGCACTGGGTTCAATCCTCAGCATCACATAAAAATTTTAAAAAAGGTACTGGGCCCACCTACAACTAAAAAATAAATAAATAAATGGTTAAATAAATACATAAAATAAAATAAAGATATACTGTGGACAGGGGGAGAATCCCATCATTAACTGCTGAGGGGGGACCTGCTTTGGGGAGACGGGGAAGACCAGGGAGTGGGGCAGGGGGCTACTCACTTTGTGGATTTACCATGGGCACTTCTCAACTGTGCAAGTGGCTCCCATGTTTCCCTGCCCCACTTTACCCCCTTGGGGGCTGCTCAAGGGTAGGTGGGCATGGGTGGTAGGGGGTTTCCTTTACTCAGGGCTCTAGGACACCAAACTGTTTTGCCTGTTACCTGCCCTTCATCTTCTTCTCCCTGCCTTTCACAGTCCTCCTGCCTGCTCCTGTTCTGCTGGGCCCAACACCCACCCCAACCTCTTTCTGGCTCCCTGCAGCTCCAGATTGCCTGTGATCTATTTTGTTTCCTTTTGTGCTTCTTTTTGTGTTTTGAGTGTCTTTCTTTGCAGGCGGGAAAGATCTCTGTTCTGCTTCCAGGAACTCCAGGGTAAATCCCCTTCCCGCCACCCCCCCCCCCCCCCCCCCCCCCCCTCCACCCCCACCCTGCCTCCAAGGAAATGCATACCTTGTTTTGGGATGTTTTTGTTTTTCAGTTTTTTGTTTTGTTTTCCTTTGCCTTTCCCCCACTTTACTTGGAGGGAATGGGAACAGGGAGGTGGAATTTGTTTATTTTTTAAGCTCATTTCCAGGGGGCGGGAATTTTTTTTTTTTTTAATATGTGTCATGAATAAAGTTGTTTTTTGAAACAAAAAATGGCTGGAGGTGTAGCTCAGTGGTAGACAGGTTCAATGCCCCATGCCACCACAAAAGAAAAACAAAAGAAAACCCAGAATTGTGCAATGTATATGTGTATTGAAACATCATAGCATGGTACTCCCACTAATATATGATTTTTATGTTTTTTGTGCATCAGTTAAAAGTTTAAATAAATCAAGGATGGGGATATAGCTCAATGGTAGAGCATCACATGAGACCTTGGATTCTGTCCATAGCACTAATTTTTTTTTTTTTTTCCCTAAAGGTAACAGAGGCAGGTGTGGGGGCACATGCCTGTAATTCCAATGACTTGGAAGACTGAGGTAGGAGAATTGCAATTTAACAAGACCCTACCTCAAAAAAAAAAAAAAAAAAAAGAAAAGGGCTGAAGGGCTGGGGCTGTAGCTCAGTGGCAGAGTGCTTGCCTAGCACCACATGTGAGGCACTGGGTTAGTCCATTAGCATCACATGAAAATAAACAAATAAAGTAAAGGCATGCTGTCCCTTCTACAACTACAAAATAAAATAAAAGTGCTGAAGATGTAGCTCAATGGTAGAGCACCCTGGGTTCAACCCCCAAATTACCAAATAAATAATAAAAAGGAATAGCAATATTTATAAAATGACAGAAGGAAGCCACAAGTTTGGATATTGGCTTTATTTGTCATAATCATGTATACCTGTATCTATTATGTAAAGAAAATGTAGCTCAAGAGTTAAAAATTATCGCTGGGCACGGTGGCGCACGCCTGTAATCCCAGCACTTGGGAGGCCGAGGCAGGAGGATCGTGAGTTCAAAGCCAGCCTCAGCCATGGCGAGGCACTTAGCAACTCAGTGAGACCCTGTCTCTAATAAAATACAAAAAAGGGCTGGGGGTGTGGCCCAGTGGTCGAGTGCCCCTGAGTTCAATCCCCGGTACCAAAAAAAAAAAAAAAAAAAAAAGAGTTAAAAATTATCCAGTTCAAATTTTTAATCATGACCAGTTCATGCCACAAAAACATGACCAGCCAGGTCAGGAACACCATCCAGGTCTTGGGACACCAGACCAGCACTTATTCTAATGTGTTAGAATCCATCCATTAGCATCTTCTATCCAATCACTAACCATCCTGGCTGTCTCCTCCTCTGGAGATGGCTCACATTCTTTTTTGAATGTGCCTCTGCTTTCCTAAATAAGCCTCCCCTGTCTATGTCTCTGAAACAAAACAAAAGCAGAGAGAGAGAGAGAACAAAAGTAACTATTCTGAATATTGTGATTAGAGATTTCCTGCATTTTGAGATTAGATCCCATAGGCATGGGTTGTAAAACTAGGAAGGAAATCCAGATGTTCCATTTAAAAATCTAGAAGGCTTTCATGTCCTTCTCTATTATCTGTAAAATCTCAGGTTCCAGGTCATTGTCCAAGTCCTGGACAAGATGCTTAAGCTCAATTGTCAGTTTTTGGAAATTGCTTCTTTGACAAAAATGGAGGATGAGGAAGGTGGGAAGGTAGGCACAGCACAAATTTAATATGATTTAGGCCCAGTACAGTGGTGCACACCTGCAATCCCAGCTACTCCTAGAGGCTAAGGCAAGAGGATCACAATTTTGAGGCCAACTTGGGCAATTTAGCAAGCTCCTGTCTCTCAAAAAAACAAAAACAAAAACAAAAACAAAAAAAACAAGCAAAAAAAAAAAAGGGGGGGGGGCACGTGGCTGGGGATGTAACTCAGTGGTAAAGCACCCTGGGTCAAAAATGATTTAGCCCCAAGGTACCCTGCTATTCCCAAAGCAAAATTTTATGACCTCTCACTAGCAAGAGTCTGATCTCTTTTCTACCTGCACAAACAGTTCCAAAACCTGAAAATAGAGTAACAAACTTGTTTAAAACCATTAAATAAAATCTGAGGAAAATAACTATTTGTTTTGTGACTTTTAAAAATTAAGTTTTTAAAATATAAATCATATAGCATAAAATTCACCCTTTTAGTTAAATTTTTAATTTATTTATTTTTGTGGTGCTGGGGAATCAAACCAGGGGTCTTGCATATGTTAGGAAAGAGCTTTACCACTGATCTATACCACCTGCTCTCATTGTTTCAAATTGTGCAATTCAGTGGTTATTCATATGTTAAGCTGTGCATCTACCACCACAATTGGTTTTAGAATATTTTCATCACTTCCAAAAGGAACTTCACGTCCTTTGGCACTTATCCTTCCTTCCCACAGGCCCTGGTAACTACTTGGCAACTTTCTGTATGAATGGATTTTGTCTTTTCTGGATAGTTCATCCAAAAGGAATCATACAATATGTGATTTTTGTGATTGGCTTCTCTCCTTTAGCACAATGTTTTCCAAGTTCATCTGTGTTGAACATATCAGTACTTCATTCTTTTTTTTTTTTTTTTTTTTTTTTTTTTTTTTTTGGTACTGGGTGATTGAACTCAGGGGTGCTCTACCACTGAGCTATATCTCCAGCGCTATCTTGTATTTTATTTAGAGACAAGGTCTCACTGAGTTTCTAAGTGCCTCACCATTGCTGAGGCTGGCTTTGAACTTGCAATCCTCCTGTCTCAGCCTCCCAAGCCACTGGGATTACAGGCGTGTGCCACCATGCCCGGCTAATTCATTCCTTTTTATGGCTGATCCATTGTATGGACACACTACATTATATTTTCTCTATTCATCAATTGACAGCATTATTTTTACATTTGGCTATTATGAATAGTGCTGCTATAAACATTTATGTGCAAGTATATTTGGGGACATGAAAAGTATGGAATATTTCATTTCTCTTGGCCACATATCTAGGAATGGAATTGCTGGGTCATATGGTAACTTTAAGTTAAGCATTTTGAAGACCTGCCAGACTGTTTTCCAGAGTCGTCACACCATTTTACATCCCCAGCAAGAGCATTGACGGTTCCACTTGCGCCACATCCTCAACACTTGTTATGTCCATCTTTTTTATTATAGCAATCTTACTGAGCTGAAGCGATACCTCATTGTGGATTTGGTTTGCATTTCCCTAATATATTTTAATGTGCAATATGTATATCTTCTTTGGAGAAATGTCTATTCAAACCTCTTAAATTGGGTTGCCTTTTTATTATGTTTATTAATTTTCTTCCCCCCGCCCCCCACAAAATCAGATCTTTTAATGTCATCTTTTAATGTCAGATCTTTTAATGTCATCCTTTAACTATTCTTTATATATTCTGGATACAAGTCAAACTTGCAAATATTTTCTCCTATTTTGTGCATTGTATATCTTCTTTTATTAAGCTGGAATTGGCTTGGCACATCACTTTCTTCTGCAAAACGGAATTAGCTGCGGTTTAGGATTTGAGAAACTGTTTCTATCTCTTACCCTGAAGGGCTGGTAGAGTTGTGGGTACTCTACTCATTGAATTCCTGATGAAAAAGGAAATGGAGTTTATGTAAGTGCATTCTTGCCTGGTTGATAGGCTACTTTGGTTTTTTTTTTTTTTGTTTGTTTGTTTGTTTTTCTTTGTTGTTGTTGTTCTTATTCTTTTTTTTTTTTTTTTTTTTTTTTTTAGTATTTATTTGCTTTAGTTATACACAATGTGTTTATTTTTATGTGGTGCTGACGATCGAACCCAGGCTGCGCTCTATCACTGAGCCACAACCCCAGGACCAGTTGTGTAAAAGCCAATGTGAACAAGTGTTAATTCTGGTAGTGGCCCATTTGGGGACTAGGAGTAAAATCGTTAATGACCAGCTCACAGATTTGTTTTTCTATCATAAGTCTTATACATATCCACACCAGAAGCTAATGAGAGTAGGTAGACTTCCCAGTTGTTTGATTGTCCTAACTGCTGCTATCAGTAAGGGTTGTTGATTACACATGACAAAAATCCTCTCTAGTTGCTTTAAGGAGATAAAACATTCACAGAAAGACATGGATTTCTTTGGAGAGCTATTGAAGCAATTTGGCTACAAGGCTGTGGGGGAAGCACCACAGGTCCTTCAAGGACAGCAAGGCTGCCACTGACAAGACCCTAAAGATCATCCCACCATCACAACTGCTGCGGGATCTTGTGCCCCAGGAGAATGGAAGGTTTTCACCACCACTAGAGGAAGGCCGTTCTCAACCACTCCTGACTGTTTCCATCTTAGTAATACACTGCAGGTCCAGGATGACAGATTGGACCAGTTTGATCTTGGTTACTTGCTGTGATAGAAACTTCCATAGTTCTCCCATATCCAGGCCTCCCCTTCTTCCAGGGACCTTAGAAGATCATGCTTTCTTGCCCCCTTTAGTTAAGATGGAACAGTGAGCTGTGAGTCAAAGTGACAAGTCTCATTTCTGGGCTAAACTGTTTCATGGTCAGCGTGAACTCCTTCTCAAAATCTATGCCCCTTGTGTGTGGACAACGAGGGTCAGCTTGGTAGCTGCAAGATGGTTCCCCGTCTGTCAGGCCCAAGGTCATTGCAGCAGAGCCCTGGGACGACCCATGTTAGAAACATGACATGAGTAAGGAGGAGACTCGTGTGATTGAGCCACTGAGATTTTAGAATTTTTTTGTTTCTGCAGAACAGTACAGCCTACAGTTTATCCTAACAACATAAGGAAATAAAAATAACAAAAACAATAGGCAGGGGGAGTGTAACAGGAAGAAAATTTAAGGTCTTCCTTGTCTCTAAAATGAGGGAATCTTCATTTTATTTTCCTTTGTCCATGTTTGTATTCTGGTTCCAACCATATTTTCCCCATGGTCTATTCTTGGTTTTATGTTTAAATTGATTCAGATTTCATCTCCAGTCTTTTCACCTTGAATTCTCTACTGGTGAGCTCTTTATTTTGAATCTTTCTTTCCTGGCTAGATTTTGCCCTTGAAAAGACTTTTTAGCAGCCCGCCTGCCAGCTGCTTTGTATCTGAATGAACATCTGGACTCTGTGTGAAATTCTTAGGTCAATCTTTCCCTTAGAATTTTTTTTTTTTTTTTTTGGGGGGGGTATTTCTATTTATTTATTTATTTTTGACTATTTTTTTTCCATACCTTTATTGAGGTAAAATTGAAGTACAATAAAATGCACTTATTTGAAGTATACAATTACAACATGTATGTAACTAGTACAATCAATATTAAAAATATTTCCATTAATTTTTTTTAAATTTTGAAATTATGCAGACTGTTTCCTGCATGATTTATTACATTAGAAATCAATCACTTTTATATAGAACCCCATCCCCACATGCCAAGTATTTAAAAACTAAATGGCACACTTATAAATATCTCAGAGGTCAAGGAAGGAATCACAAGAAAAGTAAATAAAAGGTGCTTTGAACTAAGTGATAATAAAAGCTTAAAATATCAGGATTTCTGGGATAAAACAGCACTCAGATGAACATTTATAACTTAAAAGTACTTGTATCAGAAAGATTAACAATCAAATTACTTACAAATCATGTAGTAGGAAGGAAAAAAGAAGAGTATGAACAGAAATATATGAAGTAGATAAGAAATAATACAGCTAAAGATTGATTAAAAAAACAAATCTAATCAAGTAAAAAGCAAGAACATAAAAATTAATGTCAATGGAAAGGGAGTTATCAAAATAACCCTACAGATGTTAAAATATATTAAGGTAATATTACAATTGTAAGCCAACATGTGATAGCTTACATAACATGATCTATATTAGAGAAGGATCCATGTGCTGCTGAGAAGAAAGTGTATTTAGGGGCTGGGGTTGTGGCTCAGCGGTAGAGCGCTCGCCTAGCACGTACGTGGCCTGGGTTCGATCCTCAGCACCACGTAAAAATAAATAAAGGCATAAAGCAAATAGGGCCGAAGACTTTCTACTAGTCTTCTAAATTTGATATAATTTCTAATGACAGAGATAAAATTCCAAAGTGCTTTTAAAAAGCATATTATAAGCTTGCAAGAAAACAAAGTATAATTCTTCACCCAAAGAACTGTAACTCTTTTCCAAAGAACTCTCAGCAGGATAATTATGAGGAAAGCTGGTGAGTGTTGGATGAATATTCCACACTCATTTTAGTTTGGGAAACACTGGGTTAAGTACACTGAAACTGGTAAGATTTTTCACTTTAATGAGCCAAGTGACTGCCCAAGTATTTAGTAAACAGGATTTTCCAAATTTATTTAACCATGGAAACCTTTTTTCCTCAAAGCCTCTCCCTTGGATAATACTAGCTGTAAATCATCTAAAAAGACCACCTCTAAGGAAAATAACTTTTTTCAATTTATAAGGAAAGAAAAAAGATCTCAAGTGCCCCCACTATTTCCCCAAATTTAATTATATGTGTAAGAGGTCAACAGAAGAAGAAAACAATGTATCAGATGGGACTGTCTGGCCCTTTTCTGTAACAATAACACAATAATTGGGGAAAAGAAAAGAAATTATGAGAAGTCTTCACCAAATCCCTGTAAGTTTAGCCAAGAACCACAAACATCTATTCTTTTTTTATTATTATTAGTTCTAATTAGTTATACATGACAGCAAAATACAATTCAATTCTTAAAATAGCTTCAGAAAGCCAGGAGCACAGCAACAATCCCAGTGGCTCTGGAGGCTGAAGCAGGAGGATTTCAAGCTCAAAATCAGCCTCAGCAATTTAGCCAGGTTCTAAGCAAACTTAGCAAGACCCTGTCAATAAAAATAAAAATTAAAAAAAAAAAGCCAGGGACCATGGCTTAGTGTTCAGACACCCCTGGGTTCAATCTCTGGCTGGTACCAAAAAAAAAAAAAAAAAAACAAAAATACCTTGAGAGTACTCAATGTTTTAAAAAAACTGATCATGAAAAAATGAGCAGAAGCTGAATTCTCAAACTTGGGCCCAATTACCAAAATGGCAAAGAATGTCATCACATATTCATTAAATTCAGAATAGGCTTTAACCTAGAATGTATCATTGCATAAAGTAACATACTTTTAACCTTGAACTCAGCGGCACTAGACCACTGGGCCACATCCCCATTTTTTGTATTTTTATTAGAGACAGGGTCTCACTGAGTTGCTAAGTGCCTCGCCATTGCTGAGGCTGGCTTTGAACTCGCGATCCTCCTGACTCAGCCTCCCAAAGTGCTGGGATTACAGGCGTGCGCCACCGCGCCCGGCTTTTAAGATTTTAATTTCCTTTCCAAGCAGTATTTGTGATTTTGACAAGTTCTTTTTATTAATACTTTTAATAGCTACTGCCAATCCGTTTTCTGAAAAGAAAAACAGTGTCACTCCTGGAAAGTAACACATAAAACAACTCAACAGAAAAAATCTATAAGCACAAAGATCCTTTTAGCAAATAAATGTATGGTACTGGGGAAAATGAAAAAGAACCTCGAACAAGAAGAAAATGGTCTCATAAATAACATTTTAACAAGCCATGTCCTACAAGGCAGCTACTAAAAGCAGCAAATATGAAGACCATAACAGGAACTAGCATCAAATGAAAAAACCCAGTTTACAACCACTTAAGAGTTATGGAGAAATGTGTATATAAATTTGGAAGATGATATGGTAAACTTAAGACAGTATTTGTTAGCTTGACTAGATTATACAGTGTTTTGATTTTTTTTTTTTTAGTTTTTTGTTATTTTCACAACAAATGAAAAGACGGCCCACTTCTAATATGCCCCTTGGCAACTATCAGAACAGTCAAACCCTTTATAATTTCCACTCCCAATGTGCCTTCCCAAATTCTTTAGATTGTAAAACCTCATGTGACCCTACTTGCGAAACAGCAAAGGCTTAAGGAAAAAAAAAAAAAAAAACTTTTAAAGGCTTGAACGTGCGTTCTTGTTTATTTTCATCGTAAATGAAGAATCCAACTATCTTTTCCACTCGGAACCCCTCTAACCAGGAGAGGAAGATAGTATAGAGTTCCTCCGAGTGTAGTTCCCCAAATGCTAGGAAAAGTAAAACTTCCCAGTTTGAGAAAGCCTCAGGCGGGAAACCCGCCCATTTTCCGCTGGGTCTGCAATTATCAACCTCAAAGGTGACAAGTCCTGGCAACCCAGGGCTGGAGGCGCGGGGGACCAAAGGTCCGTAATGGAGCCTCCAGAGATGCAAAGGGCAGTGCTATCATCCGGGTTAACGGCAGGTGGAAAGGCTGGTCTGGGCGGCTTGCGGGGTCGAATCCCTAAGCGCTCCACTGACTAGGAGGGGACATCATTGACCGGCGCCGTCGGTAGGTGGAGCGCTGCCTAGAGGCTCCGGCCTCAAAACAATCCTCGCACTACCAAAACAAACCCCGCGACGCTGCCAGCGCGCACAATGGCAGGCCCCAGGCGGCAAGCCATGGCAGGGGCTCTCGATTCCTGCGGCTTAGTCAAGTTTCAGAACTAGTCGGGCTGCGGCCCAGGGGTCCGGCCTCGTCCTGGCCAGCTGGGCGGGCGGCGCTCACCTGGCGGCGCCGCCCCCGGAAGACCACGGCGAAGGCCCCGTGTCCCACGAGGTCCCTCTGCTGTACTCGAAGTCGCCCACCGCCTCCATGGCCGCGCCCCGGGGGGCATACAGCGGGCGGGCAGCGGCGCGGCGAACCGGGACCAGCACCGCGGGCTCGCGAACCCCAAGCGCGCCCGCGGGCAGAGGGACTGGGGCAGCCGCGGCCCCGGCCCGGGCGGACACTCATGCCGTAAGGCCGGAGCAGAAATGGGGGAGGCCGCCGCGCGGAGCCGAGGTCAGCGAGGCCTGGCCCGGCCCGGCGCTCCCATGGCCCGGCCCGCCGCCGGCCGCGAGCTCTCTGGCGAAGCGGCCTCGGCTATGCCGGGCCAGGGGCACCGTCGCCGTCACTGTGCGACCCCGGAGTCGCACACGCACCCGAAAGAGGCGCGGCACCCGGTCCCCCCATCCCAACTCGTTCAGTCGCCTGGGCCCTCTCCGCCCGGGGCGCTGCTGCTGTGGCAGCCGCCGTCCCGTCCGTTTCCCGCCTCGCGGCAGCGCCCGACGCACGCGGAGCCGGCCGCCCGATGCGGGGCCCTCCGCGACGGAAGCGCGACTTGTACCGCAGCAGCACGCGGAGAGGCCCGCTCCTTCCGCCGAGAAAAGGAGTTCGTGCGTCTGGGCGCGGCGCCTCAGCCGAAGCACGTCCACGGCACTGAGGCAAGGGAGGTGCGGGCCGGTGTGGCCATAGGTAGTGGCCCGCTGCAGGCTCCGCGCTGGCGGTGGGAGCGGATTCGAGCCGGCCACGCCCTGGCTTTGAGTCTACCTGCCAGGAGGCGGGCTTCAGAGAGGCCGGTAGTGAACACCAGCTGCAGGCAGGACGGGGTTATTGCTTGTGCAGTGTGGACCCCCCAAAAAGTCCGAGGAGGGCAAAGGAGCAAATTCCCAGATCCCGGGTTTTCCCTTCACCTCTCAAACCAGAAGGCAAACTGCCAACTTTCTCCCACCCTTCTTTTTTATTTATTTATTTTTTATTTGTAGATGGACACAATATCTTTATTTTTTTATGTGTTGCTGAGGATTGAACCCAGCGCCTCGCATGTGTGAGGCAAGCGCTCTACCGCTGAGCTATAGCACCAGCCCCTCTCCCACACTTCTTAGGCTTTGCTCTCTCAGAGTCTCTAGAAGGGTAGTGTCCAGCAGGGATTCTGCACCTTTTGGGGGCTCCCTGGCCTCTGTGAGAAGTTGATGACAGTGCAGGAAGCCCTTCTCAGAGAAATGCTTATGCCCGCAGAGTTAATATTGTACATGTTTGTAAGGTCTGTTCTAGGCAGGTGACCTGCCAGTTTGACCTCAGGTTTACCTTTGATGGCTTTAAGGAAAATTTCTTTGTAAGGTTGTTCAAGTAACAAGGAGTTTCTTTGTCAACTTTTCTTCAAGGAAGTCTTTCATGTAGCTAATTATTAAGGTTGTTCAAGTAACAAGGAGTTTTTGTGAAAAAACTACACTTGTCAACTTTTCTTCAAGGAAGTCTTTCATGAAACCATTTTATAAACAAAATACTTGAAAATGACAAAGAAAACTCAGGCCCCTAAAAACTCAACGTGTTTTTAGTTAGGGTTTTGCTTTCATGTTATCTCTTACCACCTCAATAACATTGCCTATCCCTGCGATCCCCATCTCTGAAGGCCCAGCAAGGACCCTAAAAAAACTCCGGGGCTGGGATTATGGCTCAGCGGCAGAGAGCTCGCCTAGCACGTGCGACGGCCCAGGTTCGATCCTCAGCACCATGTACAAGTAAACGCATTGTGTACAACTAAAGCAAATAAATAAATATTAAAAAAAAACTCCAGCAATCAATTCAGAATTCACTCCATTTTCTGTTTCTAATAGCATAATACCACAAACAGTAAGTATGTTAGTCAATTTTCCATTGCTATTACAAAATACCTGAGACTGGGTACTTTATAAAGAAAATAGGTTTATTTAGCTCACAAAGAGCTAAATATTTGGCTGAAAGTCCAAAGTGCATAGCACCAGCTCTGGTAAAAGCCTCATGGCAAATGTCATCATTATGGGAGCCATGGGAGATGGAGAGATCACATGACAAGCCAAAGAGAGGGAAGAGGCCAGTTTTGCTCTTTTGTCATGATTCACTCTAGAGAAAACTACCTAGGATCCCAGAACTATATTAACCCCTTCTGAGGGTGACACTCCTAACGGGGTCTCACTAGGATCCACCTCTTAAAAATGTTTCACCACTTTAATACCACCACATTGAGAACAAAGCTTCCAGCACATGAAACTATGGGGGCCAAGCTCAAACAGTATCCAAACCATAACCAGCAAGTTATAAAGAAAAAAAAAAAAAAAAAAAAAAAAAAAAAAAAAAGGTTTACATTGATTCACAGTTCTTGGCTCCAAATTGAGGGGACACATCTGGCAATGACTTTCTTGCTGAAGAGTCACATGGTAGCACATGTCATCACAATAGAAGAAACAGGGAGCAAGAGAGGCATCTAGCCAAACTGGCTCCCATTCTTCCCCCACTACCCCAAGCAATGCTGGGGATCCAACACAGGGCCTCATATATGCTAAGCAGATGCTCTACCCCTGAACTACATCCCCAGCCCCAATCTGGCTTATATAGCAGACTCACTCTCAAGACAACCCATTAATCTACTCATGGAATGCACAGGTTAACCCATTCATGAAAGCAGAACCACAATCACCTGTGAAAGGTCCTGTCTCTTAACATCTCATGATGGGGATTAAATTTCAATATGAGTTTTGGAAGAAGCAAACCATATTTAAAGCCTCCTTCCTCACACCCTCACAATGTACCTCATTGGATTATTAAGGGGAGTAACTGAGCCAAAAGTAAAAATGATGATGATGATGATGATAAATGAGCTAAAAGTGTAAAGTGATTAGATAACTGCCTGGCACAAATAAAGAACTGTTTAAATATTGGTTAAGTATGGTGTAATCAAAGCTACTCTTAGGCAGCACTTCGCCAAACCCAGACTAGTGCCTTCAGGATCCCCATCCCCACTCTTCTCCATCTACTCCCAGGGTGATTTCCAGGTGAACAGAGACCAAATTTTTCAGCTCCAGGGATAAACCATCTATACCTGCTAAGGACAGTTTATCTGCAGGTATCTGGAGAATTCACTACCTATAAACTTTATTTACAGAAGCAACGAGAATAAAATGTTTGGATAGCAGGGAAGCAACAGGGGAGGTGAAGGGCGAGTGACTGGGAGATGGAGATACTGCCAAGAGATTTACTGGGAAGCGGCAAAGTGACTGCAGGAGGAGGGAGGGAGCGGGGCAGCGGCAAGGAGCAGTGGTGGGGCCAGGAGTAGGGACAGGGAACAGGGCAAAGGAGTAGGGAGTAGGGAAGGGTAGGCAGGGAGCAGGGAGCAGGGGCCTCGGGGGGAGAGCGAGAGAGAGAGAGAGAGAGAAAGACGTGCAGGCTTCAGCTTATCTCTGCTGTTTGGGGTATCTGTCATATGCTAATTGGGCCATGAGGGTCTGGAGATTGTGAGACCATCTTACTGGTTCTGGGCACATCAGGCACATGTGGGTTTAGGTACCTAGGTTTAGGCATGTAGGCTTAGGCGGTGTGTGCAGCTCCAACTGGCCTTGAGGGGAAGCTCTGACTGGCCTGAGGGGAGCATCTGTGGGAGAAGGCGGGGCAGTGGGTATAGCACCATCCCTGGGTGGGGGCCTCTCTTGGGGAAACGGGAACCTACTGATCTAACAGGAGGGAAACAACAGCTGGAGTAGGGCTGGCAGCAGTTTCCACACGGTGTCTAGCAGTAGCTAACATCATGGGAACTGGACGAGAACCCACTCTGGCTGCCAGAGGCAGGGGAACTGCAGGCCTCTGCATCTGTCTGCTGAGGTGCTTCCTTGGAGCAGCCCTCAGTCCTCCTTCTGGTCACCTCACCGTCCAGATGAGGAACAAGTGTAAAATTTGGTAGTTGAACCAATGAAATCAATGGATATTTTACACATATCTGTGTCTCCATGTTTTGGTGATGAGATACAATTCATAATCCCTAAAAGTCCTACTACTGAAGACCCTAAAACTCCCATTTACAAGAATAAGTTGTATCTGCTAGAAACACATTATGTTTATATATGTACATGTTTATATATGTATGTATGTATATATAATAAACATATATATACATACATATATAAAATTTTGAGATGTTTTAATGCGACTAAAATCACATCCCTACACTAGGCCGTTACAAATTTGTTAAAAAGCCACTCTAGGCCCTTAATGTAAACATCATTCATGTCCTGGAGTAGGATGCCTGTTATTGCTGCTGTTTAACCTCGTTGAGGAGGTCCTAATCAATGCAGTATGAAAAATAAATGGGGTGTAAGTGGGGAAAGGAAGGAACTGAAACTATATATCAAAATGGATTCTACTGTCATGTATAACTAAAAAGATCCAATAAAAAAAATCTATGTAGTGAAAATGCTAAAATTCAGCTGGGTGTGGTGACACATACCTATAATCCCAGCAATTGAGAGATTAAGGCAAGAAGGTCACAAGTTCAAGGCCAGCTGGGCAACTTTGAAAGACCCTGTTTAAAAAAAAAAAATAAATGGCTGGGGTTGTAGCACAGTGGTAGAGCACTTGCCTAGCATGTGTGAGGCACTATAGTAAATGTCCATCAACAACTAAAAAAAAAATTTTTTTTAAAGAAGGAAATACTTCCTGAAAAAAATAAAAATAAAAAAGACTGGGAGTGCAGCTCAGTGGTAGAGTGCCCCTGAGTTCAATCCCTAGTACCACAATAAATAAATAGATAGATAGATAAAAACCATAGGACTCTTCTGAGGCACATTAAGAAGAAATGAATGTATGAAATGAGACAACATTTTCCTAAAATGTTGTAAAGATGTTAGTTCTCAAATTAATCTTCAAATTCAGTGTAGTTCTATTCAAATTCCAAGACAGTTTTATTTGTTTTACAAAAACTAGCCCTGACATTTGAGAAAATATGTAAGAATAGCTGTGAAATATATGAAAATGATCAGAAGAGGAGGAGCTTGCCCTCCCAAATATATAGCTTGAAATATGCTATA
Organism: Tamias sibiricus; assembly: GCA_025594165.1. Taxonomy (NCBI): domain Eukaryota; kingdom Metazoa; phylum Chordata; class Mammalia; order Rodentia; family Sciuridae; genus Tamias; species Tamias sibiricus. The sequence goes on from CM046660.1 coordinate 183,112,268, forward strand.
AAGCAACTGAAATTAAGTGGTGTTATGCTAGAAAAAGATACCTGGGTCAGTGGAAAAAAAAAAGTCCAGATAATGAAGAAAGAATGAACCATTAAATTAAAATAGTTTTAGGGGCTAGGGTGGTGGTTCAGTGGTAGAGCACTTGCCTGGCATATGTGAAGCACTGGGTTTGATTCTCAGCACCACATATAAATAAATAAATAAATAAATAAATAAACGTCCATTGACAACGAAAAAAATATTAAAAATAAAATAGTTTTAAACAACTGGATATTCATGTGGGGTGCAGGGGTGTGGAGATTCCCTACTTCAACCATACTAAACAAAACACAAACAAATTGCACAAGGTAAAAACATAAATAAAAATGCAATGTTAGAAAAGCACTAGAAGAAAGTATCTGAAATTACCTTTATTCCATGAGGTAACAGAGGCCTCTCTAACAAGAGCACACCCATGGCCACAAGGCGGTGCTGGTGACTGTGGTGGGTGGCTTGACTAGAAACACATCTACTTTTCACAGCCTGCCCCTCCCCCCCGCGACTGAATTGTCTTTTTTTCTTATGGATTTATAAAACTCTTTTTATACTAAATATGTTAGTCCTTACAATGGTTTTCATTGTATTTCAACATTTCAAATATTTCCCAGTATTTTTGTCTCTTAAGGAGGTAAAACTAAAAAACACGTGTCGTCTTTTGTAGTCTCACGGGACTTGGCCCGGGATCTTGAGAGACTTGGCCCAAAATGCTCCTTCTGCACTTTCTACAGATGCTTCTTGAACTGTCAAAAAAGAAGAAACTGCTTTTGATAACAGAAGACTGATGGATGGCTTTTTGTCAGTCCACAGCCATACATCTCAGTCAAATATTTAAGTGTCATTTAGAAGAAAGAAAAATAATTTCACACTTAAACCTACAAAATGGCAACAATACAAAGAGAAAAAGACATATTTTTTACAAAGATGTCTACTTAACTCAGAATATTACATACTGTGAAGTATAGGAACTCTGTTTAGGATAGCCAATTGCCCAGTACTCAATAAAAGCTCAGGACTGGAAGAGAAATACTCTCTACAGATCAGCTGTGTCTCCATGCTGTCCCTGCTCAGATGCAGAGGGGGCACAAGGCTTCCTCTCTCCACCTCTTCAGTGTGTCATGTTCCTGCCACCATCACAGATGATCATGACAAAGGACATTCTTCCAAGGAGAACAAGAACCAAGATGCTAAAGCACAGGCTCCACTCCTTCTGTTAACACAGCCTCATCTGGATATGTCCCAGTGCTTTCGCCTGGCCCCTGCCCCCACACATCTTAGGCTCCATAACAGATGTGGAGTTTTGTCCTGTACATTGTAGATGTTGCAGCATCCCAAAATGTCACCTGGGTGCAAAATCACACTAATTGAACCACTGCTCTGTAATGACTCATTTCAATCCATGTAATAATTCTCATACTAATCTTTGCTAGAGACTAAAAGGATTTGCTATATAACTTTAGAAACTTTTTACTAGTAACTTTTTAATCATAATTTCAAATGAGTAGCAAGGGGTTTTATAAAATCTCAAATATCATGAAGTTATACTTGTAACTTACATAAACTGCAAAAAAGGTACTGCTTCAAATGTACCTCTTTCAATATATTGTATTTTATTGAAGGATACATCTCTAGGAAAAGTAAAAGGAAAATATTGCCTTGATTAGATATTAGATATCTAATTAGTATGAACAAATAGAATTAAGAATTGATAACATTGAATACCTGGGCTTTTATTTAAATTCTAAACCTTTGGAGTTATATTTGAACTTTCTAGAGTTTTTAACCCTGCCCACTCTTCTCCTAAGAGTCTCACTTTCATAAATAAAATACACAACTCTATATCTTTTAAAAAATTTTTTACTATATCTTTTTTAAAATTATTTTTTATTCTAAGATGTTATAAATGACAGCAGAATACATTACATTTCATATTACACATATATAGAGCACTTTTTTACAAATCTCTGGTTGTATGCAAAGTATATTCACACTATTTGTGACTTCATATATGCATTTAGGGTAATGATATCCATCTCATTCTACCATCTTTTTTTTTTTTTTCACCCTTTTGCCCCCCTCCCTCCCCCCCATTGGCCATTCTAGTAAAAAATATGGAACGCTTCACGAATTTGCGTGTCATCCTTGCGCAGGGGCCATGCTAATCTTCTCTGTATCATTCCAATTTTAGTATATGTGCTGCCGAAGCGAGCACACAACTCTATATCTTGACAGATTTTGAGGTAGTCTTTCCCGACAGCAGGATAATTATTATGTGACCTTTTATAGTCTCATCAAGTTCAAGATTATGAGCTCCAAGTATTAATCTCTGCATGTAATTTTTAAAATTAAAGGGAATATTCTCATGTTCCTGGTTTAATTTAGTTTTTTTTTCTTTCGCGCACACGTACATGTGTGCGTCTGTGTGTATGTGTGTGTGTCTGTCCATGTGTGTGGTACAGGGGCTTGAACCCAGGGCCTTGTGCATGCTAGGCAAGCACTTTAACACTGAGCTATACCCCCAGTTCCTTATTCTATTTTTCTAACCCAGTTTAATACTAGAAGAAAAAGATACTTTCCTATCATTTGAAAGACAATTACTCCTCTAATTCAGAATTGTACTTTCTATCATATTAGTAGAAACTCATTTGGGTTTCATATTACCTTAATACTCATGAAGGTCATTTTTCCAGTTGTGTAGTGCTGGGACAATGAAAAACAACGTGGAACTGGATTTTTATTTGAAACAGCCATTCTGACTAGGGTTGACTCTCTTACTTCCACGGTTTTCAGCTTGTCTCTCACTTTTTACCTGGATGGGTAGAACTGTAGTGACTGGTGTCTCCATCTCTAGGCTCTCCCTTTCTTTTTCTTTCTTTCTTTCTTTTTTTTTTTTTTGGTACTGGGTATTGAACCCAGAGGTGTTTAACCACTGAACAACATCACCAGTCCTTTTTTTTTTTGGTACCAGGTGTTGATCCAAGACACAAAGAAAAGACCACCAACTCCAATTTTAGATTAAAGCAAGCTTATATTGTATACATATAAAGAGAGCTGGCCAGGGCTGCCCCTCCCAAACACTGGGCTTGGGGTCAGCCCCGCTCTCCGGGAAGACAAGGTTTTTATAGTTCAAAGAGTTACAGAAAATCTTGGGAACTTACAGCTAACAAAGTCAGACATGTGTAATTCAAAGCAAGTAGCAAACTAATATCTACATGGCATTGCATTCCAAGAAAAAAGGGGAGTAAAAGTCAAACCCCACATCAAAAGTTTATGAGGCATCGTTAGTTTGAGAGAGAGAGAGTTGTTATCTGGTCAAGGAAAGCCAGGCCTGAGCGAGCTCAAGGCCTGGGAATGAATGCCAGACAATAAGCTCAAGCCAAATAAGAATCCTAGCATTTCATAGAAAACTGAAGTGGGCTTTTCATAACTTTTTGACAGGATGGCTCCCAGTCTTAAGATGGAATTAGGCTGGTTTATCACCAGGGACTGAACTCAGGGGCACTCGACCACTGGGCCACATCCCCAGCCCTTTTTTGTATTTTATTAGAGACAGGGTCTCACTGAGTTGCTAAGAGCCTCACCATTGCTGATGCTGGCTTTGAACTCATGATCCTCCTGCCTCAGCCTCCCAAGTGCTGGGATTACAGGCGTGCGCCACCACGCCCAGCTTAGGCTCTCCCTTTCTAATCAATCCTGAACATAGTCACCAGATAGGCTCTCTAGAATTGGTTCTTTTGTTTTTTAAACTTTTTTTTTTTTTTTTTTTTTTGTGGTACCAGGGATTGAACTCAGGGGCACTCTACCACTGGGTCACATCCCCAGCCCGTTTTTTGTATTTTATTTAGAGACAGGGTCTCACTGAGTTGCTAAGTGCCTCGCCATTGCTGAGGCTGGCTTTGAACTCGCGATCCTCCTGCCTCAGCCTCCCAAAGTGCTGGGATTACAGGCGTGCGCCACCGCGCCCGGCTTTAAACATTTTTTTAGTTGTTGATAGACCTTTATTTATTTATATGTGGTGCTGAGAATTGAACCCAGTGCCTCAACATATGCCAGGCAAGTGCACTACCACTGAGCCCCAATCCCAGCCCCAGAATTGATTCTTAAAGACCCGTATCACCTGGGAACTTTTGGAGAATGCAAAATTCTCAGCCCTACCTCCAGAATGACTGAATCAGTAACTGTGAGGGTGGTGTCCAGAACCAAGTTCTACTAAGTCCTCCAGGTGATTCTGAGAGGAGGCTCCAGGTTGTTTTAGAGCACTGCAGATGGTTCCCCATCACAGCTCCTTTGCTTGGCACTCAAAGTCCTACAAGGTCTGGTTCTACTCTCCCTCTTGTGCCCTACAGGTGCCCTTGGCACTCCTCAAACACATTCCTGTGTTTTGCCTTTCTCCTGCTTCCCCTTTGCAAGCTTTGTATATTCACCAAGATGCCTATCTGATGATTCCCAGTGAGGCCCTTCGAGGTCCTGTTCAAACAGCACTGCTTTAGGAACATTTTCCTTGACCCAGTTGAAATATCTTTTCTCTTCTGTGCTATAGACACAATTTTCTTAGAGCCCATATCCATTTCTTTTTTTTCTTTTTTTTTTTTTTTGGTACCGGGGATTGAACTCAGGGGCACTCGACCACTGGGCCATATCCCCATCCCTTTTTTGTATTTTATTAGAGACAGGGTCTCACTGAGTTGCTAAGTGCCTTGCCATTGCCGAGGCTGGCTTTGAACTCGTGATCCTCCTGCCTCAGCCTCCCAAAGTGCTGGGATTACAGGCGTGCGCCACCGCGCCCGGCTTCCATTTCTTTTTAATTCAATTATTTTTTCATCAAATTTCTTGTGACACAAACTCCTTGAATGCCTGGACTAGGTCTTGCTCATCTGTGTGTTGCCCTCCAGGTTTGAAACTTACACAAGTAGTTCAGCAACTCAAATATTTATTTTTTATTTTTGGTACCTGGGATTGAACTCAGGGGCACTCGACCACTGGGCCACATCCCCAGCCCTTTTTTTTTTCTTCTTTGTATTTTATTAGAGACAGGGTCTCACTGAGTTGCTAGTGCCTCGCCATTGCTGAGGCTGGCTTTGAACTTGAGATCCTCCTGCCTCAGCCTCCCAAGTGCTGGGATTACAGGCGTGTGCCACCGTGTCTGGCTCAAATATTTATATAAAAAAAAATGAATAGCTAGGGAATGAGGAGGGGCACAAAAATGACTAGTTAAAAAGGAATGCAGTTCATGACTTCATGGCTGGCCTTTCTGCTGCACCTCTTCAGCACTTTGTCATCCACTGGGTACTTGCTGCATTATGGTTTGAGCTTAAACTTGTCTCTCCTGTGAGCCCAAGTTCCTAAAGAGTAGGAACCTGTCTTACTCATCTTTGTGCTTCCCAATACTAGGCACAGAGTTTGGCATATTCTTTTGAGCTCTTTTTTTTTAAATTGGTTAGCTTTTTTTTTTTTTTTTTAAAAAATAAAGGTGAATAGTATATGCCAACATTCATGTTAGCTAACAAAGTATTACATAGTAATAGGACTATTTTAAGTACCATGTTAAGCTCTTTATACCTACTTCCTTTAAGCCTTCTACATCTGAAAGAAGAATATATTTACTAAAAGCATCATTTGAGGCCTCAAATCTGTCTTCTAAGTGGTCTAGTGTGCTGGTGGTGTTTTCCATTGAATTTTTAATTTGGCTTATTGAGTCTTTCACTTCCAGGATTTCTATGCAGCTTTTTTCCCCAGAATCTCTTTATTCAAGTGATCCTTTACTTCCTGCATTTTCTCTTTAATTTCACTCCTTATATCTTCATGTAGCTCATAGAACATTTTAACTATGAACTTTCTAAATTCTTCTGGCATTTCCTCCACTGCAATGTTGATGTAATAAGTTGTTAAAGCATTATGGGCTTTGGGATGGTTTGTTCCCTTGCCTTTTCATATCGTTTGTATGTCTACCCATCTATTGTGATAGTTGTCATTTTTTAGAAAAAAAGGAACTACTTTGTGAGCTTCTTTTAAGCACCTTGGGTCGGGTGAATATCCAGATATTAGTACTTTAAGTCAATGTGTGACTTTTGTTAATCCCAATATCAGCACCACTTTCAGAAATGCCACTGAACCCTATTTACTACAATCACTCAGAGCCAAGCCTCATGCTATTCAACTTTATGAGAAACAAAAACTTGTTGAAATTGTTGTTCACAGTTTCACAAATCCAGGTCCAAGCTGTAGTGAAGTTCTGGAATAGGTCAAAATTAGTTATTAAATTTACTAAAATTGCTATAAACTAAATGAGGACTAAAAGTGGGGAAGAGGAAAGATTGAGGAAAAAGATGAAAGGGAGGGAGGGAAAGGAAGGAAGGAAAGAAGGAAGGAAGGGAGGAAGAAAGGAAGGATGGAAGAAGAGATGAATGGTGGACATTTGTGTTTGAGGTAGTAGCAGACAACACAAGAGGATGAATATAAAGGGTAAGAGGAGCAGCTGTAAACTAGAGCCAGTAAAATAAGTAGAAAGATTGATTCCAGTTAAACCATTGGATGAAACATTCAAATGTGTTGAAGGTACAATCTTGGCTATTAGCATAACCACTGTCATTCAAGTAAAAAGTTATTTATTTATATATTTCAATGTTGACATTAGAGTTATTTATTGTAAATCAAAGGTGAAAAAAATTCTTTTTGGATCTAGGTTTGGATTTCATTGGGGTTTAGACCCAAATAAAAGATGTGCATCCTTCTTTGGCTGTGGACCTCTCCATTGTTGCTGGGGTGCAAGAGCCACTTCCCTGTTGCTGTGAACCTCCCACTGGCCAGTTCTGGTTTATCAGGTCAGGGGTCTGAAGCTGACTGCTTGGAGGGTGCAGTGTTGTGTTTGAGTTGTTTCTGTTGTGTGCAGGCATTCAGGAGGTAGGCTCTGGAGTTTCCCGTGATTGCTGTGAGTCACCATGCATCTGCTCAGCAACACAGGATCCTTTTCATGAATGCAGATTTTCCACAGGTGCCCCTGGCCAGTGCTGCCCTCTAGGTTCCTGTAGTAAAGGGCCTCAGATGGTTCACCTGGGTTCTAGTTTCCACTGCCTCACATTATCAATGGAGGGTATTGATTCGCTCTGTTGACTCTAACCAATTCAAAGTCCAGCCAGAGTCCCTTTCCTTCACCAGTTGTGACCACTGCTCAGGCTGGGAGCAGACATTCCCTGTTGCCTTGGGTCATGCAATTTTCCACCTGAACTGATCTCCCTGTTGACGTGTAGCTGACGCCGTAGCTCCAGTGCTTGTGGATGAGAACCTGTGGAGGGCATGGAAGACAGTGCCTGGTAGCTAGCAGGGAGTCCCAGCCCCTGCTGGCCTCTGTTCAGGGTGTTTCTGCCCCTTGTGGCCTTCTACTCCTCTGACCTCATATAGACCCTGTGTCTTACAGACCCTGTGTCCCAGGCTTCTACCCTGAAAGGACAGGAAATGACACTGGATAGGATATACCCTAGACCCTCCCATTCTCCACCTCCAGCCCTGTCCTGGGGTTGACCATGACAGGACGCCTGGCTCACAATCTCCCACCTCCTGCTCCTGCCTAGGTCCCTGTTCCCCCACACTGAGGAGGAAAGCAGTGGGGCTCTGCAGGACTACTCACGGTGATGGTTTCTCTTGGATGTACTCACCAGTGCTATTGGGTGTGGGCCTTGGCTACTTGTAGGAGTGCCACTAGAGAGACACTGGGAGTGTGATTTAGAGCAACATTGCCATGTCTTGGGGTCCTGACTTGACCCCTCCTCCAGATATGGCCACATTTGTCCCTCTGGGCTACTGTTTGCTCTCCTCTAGCTCCAGGGCATCCCACATGTGTACACAGCCCACCCGAACACTGTGCCCACATCCCTCGACAAGCCTGGGGGCAGCCAGCATCCCAGCTCTGAGGAGGCACAGCTAGGTTTAAACCCAGCTCCTCTTCCTCTCCCCTCTCTTGTGACCTTGGACAAGTCATTGTGTCTCTAAGGCTTGTTCAGTCTTCCCCTGCACAGTGGCATCCTAGCAATTTACCTTCCTAGCAATGTCACCAGGCATATGTGAGATAACACTTAGAAACTGTGTTGTCACATGTCTGAAATGCACAAAAATACAGATAAAATATGGAAACAGGTGGGACGTCACATAGAGTAGAGCTAGAAACAGGCCTAGCCACTTGCCTTGCATCTTTTTAAATGTCATGCTCCTTCTTGGCCTTCTGTCTTTGTCTGAATCAATTAGTGGGGATATCCTCATCTCCTGGAGCCACCCACCTTGTTCTTTTTGGGATGACTGAAGAGTAAACTCCTTAGGGACCCCCCAACAGTGAAATTCAGGGCTTTTTGCCCTTTCCATTCTCTGGGTCCCAGACATGGTGCACTGAAATGGGCTGCTCTTATTCCACGGAAGTGCTGTCTCTAGCCTCTTTCCTTCTTTCTTTTTTTGGTCTCAGGAGTGATCCCAAGGGTGAATAATCACCAAGCCACATCACCAACCTGCTTTTCTATGTTTTATCTTGAGACAGGTTCTCAGAGTGTTGCTGAGGTTGACTTTGAACTTGCAATCTTCCTCAGCCTCCCAAGTTGCTGGTATTATAGCCATGTACCACTATGCCTGGCATCTTTATCCTTTTCTGTGTCCTTTTCTCCATTTTCCCTGACCTACACGTTGATCTTCACATGTGGTTTCTTGAGTATGCATCTCTGTGTTTGTACCTATTGGGAGGCTGAAAAGAAATATTGTTACATGGCAAAGGCAGACAGGGGCCCCCAGGATCATGGAAGTTCTTTTTCCAAAGGAAACCCTATGGGAGATGAATGAGTCATGAGCTAGGAAGTCAGGACCCTGCCTTTTCCTCTGAAGTCTGTCCTTGTCCTGTTCTCTGGGCCAGCCAATGCCTAACACTGGGCCTCACTTTCTGAAATGTGCAGTGAAGGGTTAGAGAGGAATGGAAATGTAGGCCCTTCATGGTTTTCCAGGCTGGGTAGGGTTGGGTAGGGAGGTGCTTCAGGGTTCCATGTTACTGTCTTCCCAGGATGGATGCAGGTGCACCCTGCTTGGTGCAGCCTGGCCTTGTGTTCATAGCGTGTGTGTGCTACCATTGACATGGGCATGGAAACAGTGCCCCACAACACATGCCCAGGTCTCCCACTCTTCCTCAAATGTGAGGTCCTTTTGTCCCATCTCCCCAAAGCCAGAAAATGTAATCAGCCTCTCTCAGCTACATAGATGTGGAAAGATGGCTGAATCCCCAAAGAGAATTCTAGGTGCTGTGTCTATTAGAAGCGGGCTTGGAAGGGAGCCTGGTGAAGGCACCAGATCCACAGAAATGTGCATGACATTCTTGGCCCTGCCTCCTGATCAGACAGGAATATGTATGTCCTAGAGGAGGGAAGGGTCTGGCCTGAATTCATGCAGTGATTTAAGTAAAAGCGGGGGCCTCCGTTGGAATTAGACTTGCCCACACACTGCAGAAATCCCAGCATCATAGAAGGACAGGAGAAATAGAGACCGAGAGAGAGAGAGAGAGAGAGAGAGAGAGAGAGAGAGAGAGAGAGATATCTTTCTGTTCTGGAAGAACTGGAGGTGGTGCTCTGGCTGACCTGGGCTGTACCCTTGCAGTCACCTCACTGTCTTTCTGCCCCAGGCTCTCTGGAGCTGGTTTCCATCCCTGAGTCTGTCCCTGGCTCCAGATGCTGAATTTCAGAAGGTTTTTGAGGGAAAGGGAAGGATAGAGTGCCACACAGCTCTGTTGGCTCCATGCAAGCTGAATCCTTCATCCCCACATTCCTTCTGCTCATATCTCATCAGCTTGAGCAGGTCACTCTTAGCTGCAAGAGAAGTGAGAAATGACAACCTTTTGGTTGGAGAGTAGCTTGCCCTAGAAACCAAGTCTGGCCATTCTGAAGGAATGGCCAAAGTGAAAACATGTTCAAGAGCAGATTCTTTTCTTCCCTAAACCCCAAGTTATAAGGGGAGGAAACAGAGTGTTTGGGGGGTGTGAGGCAGTGTTTTGTGTTACCAAACCAGGCCTGTCATGCCTTCCTCACAGCAGGATCCTGAATCTGCAAGTTGCTCAAAAGAGAGTTCATTCACAAGATGGCCACAGCTGGTAGGGAGAGACCCCAGACTCAAATCCACCTCCCTGAGGCTTAGGGGCTTTATGTGACAGGAAAGCCAGTGAAAGGTAATTTGAGGTGAGGGATTCTGTTGTCTGTGTGCATAGCCAATCCACATATCACTTGATGGGACAGGTGTTCAGAAAATGGCCACAGTAGCATGATCTGAGGGTGGAGTTTGGGGCCTTTTGACATCAAAACTCACCCATGGATCCAAATGCCTTTAATTCACTTAATTTAAAAGTGTTCAATTTAAACGGGGTAAATGAAAATAAAGGTGCTTTTAAAATGAAACTTACAAGTGCCTCTAGGTGGTCAAAAAAAAAAAAAAAAAAAAAAAAAATAGTAAAATGTTATCTAATATCCCTTGGTCCTGGAACTTCTCTTCAGCATGAAAGAAATAACTAATACTGTACAGTATGATATTTTGGTAAAGTAGTTATGACACGGGATTACTCATTTGTGAGCAACTTTGTTAGACGTCTGATTAATTTCCAAGGTTAAAATGCTAACTGTTAAATATGCCATCCTCATCTGGATATGTCCCAGTGCCTTCACCGGGCCCCTGCCCCCACACATCTTAGGCTCCGTAACAGATGTGGAGTTTTGTCCTGTACATTGTAGATGTTTAGCAGCATCCCTGGTGTCTGGCCACTATATGCCACAATGTCACCTGGGTGCAAAATCACACTAATTGAACCACTGCTCTGCAATGACTCATTTCAATCCATGTAATAATTCTCATACTAATCTTTGCTAGAGACTAAAAGGATTTGCTATATAACTTTAGAAACTTTTTACTAGTAACTTTTTAATCATAATTTCAAATGAGTAGCAAGGGGTTTTATAAAATCTCAAATATCATGAAGTTATACTTGTAACTTACATAAACTGCAAAAAAGGTACTGCTTCAAATGTACCTCTTTCAATATATTGTATTTTATTGAAGGATACATCTCTAGGAAAAGTAAAAGGAAAATATTGCCTTGGTACTTGCTGCATTATGGTTTGAGCTTAAACTAGTCTCTCCTGTGAACCCAAGTTTCTAAAGAATAGGAACCTGTTTTACTCATCTTTGTGCTTCCCAATACTAGGCACAGAGTTTGGCATATTCTTTTGAGCTCTTTTTTTTATTGGTTAGCTTCTTTTTTTTTTTTTTTTTTTTTTTTAAATAAAGGCAAATATATATGCCAACATGAAATAATTAGCTAACAAAGTATTACATAGTAGAAATAATGAAAATTCTACTCCATTAAGCAGTTATCTCATTTGTTTTCTCCAAACCATGTTTGTAAGGTTTGAGGCAGAAGTGACTAAGACCACCAAAACAAAAGCGGTTGTCCCTGAGGGCCTAGGAGGTTTGATAATTCAAAGGACTATTTTCAGTACCATGTTAAGGTCTTTATACCCACTTCCTTTAAGCCTTCTACATCTGAAAGAATATATTTACTAAAAGCATCATTAATTAGCTCAATAGGGTTAATGACGCACACATATATGGAACCAAGGACAAAGGATAAAAATTAAGCTAAGTTGACTACAGCCTTGCTAAATTGCTGAGGCTGGTGTTGAATTTGTAATCCTCCTGGCCTCAGCCTCCTGAACTGCTGGAATTACAGGCATGTACCACCATGCCCAGCTTTTTCACATTTTTTTATTGGTGCATTATAGTTGTGCATAATGCTGGGATTTGTTACATATTCATGCACACATACAACATAACAATAAACTTTGGCCAATATCACTCCCTAGCACTTCCCCCTTCTTTCCCTTCTTGCTAAATGTTTAGGGTTTACTAATGTTCCTCCTATTCAAGACAGTTTTGAACCTTACTTTTTAACCTCTGCTTACGTTTTGACCCATTTCCCAGGTTTCATCTTAGGAGACCAAATTTTTGGTGGTGAGAGAGAGAGAGTTGAGCCCTGACTTGTCTATGGTTGGCAGAGTCATCACAAAAATACCAGAACCTGCAGCCATAATGCTGTAGCATCTTTGAGGGTAAGAGGACACAAATCTCCTTGTCCTTGGGGTCACCTGAGGCACCTGGGGACACTATGCCTCAGGCAAGGGACCTACGTGTGTAAACAAGCCAAAGACAGTGAGAAAGGGGAGGAGGGTTTGTGATTCTTCCTCACAGAATATTCAAGTTGGAATAAGCCTATTCAAGTTAGAATAAGCCTCCACCAGCTCTCTGCCTTCCCAGATCCAGGATCTGGCAAATCTCCCATGATGAACGTCAGCTCAGGAAGGTGCTGCTGAGGTGAGGAGGCGGCCAAGGGGAATGCTGGCTCCTCTTCAACTGCACCTTAGTATTTCAAGATCACCTCTTTCTGAAAGCAGCTATTCTGGTCTTATCTGCCACTTGTGTTCTGTGACACTTCTAAAGACTCACGAGTTTTGTAATGCTAACTTACCCCAAGAACAGAGGACTTCTCCATTTCTGCATTGTTGCATTATCAAGAAGCCAGAAGTCTTGAATGGTTGAGGACTGAAGGTGTCTCACTGTTGCATATCTGAAAAAGAATAGGAGGAAACTGTCATTGGACTCTCTCTACTTTAAATATCATGCACAGTTACTTCCTTACTGATCCACTGGACTTGGGAATACTGATGGCTCCTGGTTATTATTCTTGTTCATTTATCCTTCTCCTGTTTAGAAGTATTCATGATTCTTTTTTTTTTTTTTTTTTTTTTTTTGTACCAGGGATTGAACTCAGGGGCACTCGACCATTGGGCCACATCCCCAGCCCTTTTTTGTATTTTATTAGAGACAGGGTCTCACTGAGTTGCTAAGTGCCTCACCATTGCTGAGGCTGGCTTTGAACTCGCGATCCTCCTGCCTCAGCCTCCCAAGTGCTGGGATTACAGGAGTGCGCCACCAAGCCCGGCATTCATGATTCTTATAACTGAAAAAAAATGTATCGGTATGTGAAATTCATGCAGTTTCAAACTGGGTAAGTCAAATAAATCTCATCATAATTCATCCTTCCTCAGTCCCTGTTGGAAACATGTGCTATGGCAGAATCCCTCAAGGAGTAAACCAGGTAAAAAACATTCTGAATTATCAGTGTTGGATTCCAGGCAGGAGGCCACACCTCCCCAGGTACTTTGTTAAAAACTATACCTCCCAAGATCCTCAGCGTGACCAAAAAACCTGACCAGCAAGTCCCCTGTCCACTATCCCCCCCTTGACCTCTGCTGGCCTATAGGACAAGGACTCACTCCAAGGGGGTTTTATGACCCCTACTCTATTTAAACCAGGACCAGACTGAGCTCGCTCTCTGTTCCTGCTCTCCGTTCCCGCATGCTCCAGCTCCCGTTCGTTCCCCGCAGTTTGTCCCCATCCCCTCCACGTGTTTCTTTGGTAATTCAATAAACCCCTTTCCTTTTCCTATACAACGGTTCCAGCGTCCGTCCATCCTGCAAATTTCTCTAACAATCAGAAATTGCAGATTGGTAACAGAAAGTGTCCACTGGAAGTGAGATACTGAGGAGTAAATGTCATAGTCACTTAGTAGGCCCAATCTCAGAAATCTACACTGCATGCTCTGTGCTCACCAAGTGTCTGTTAGAGCTTGGAAGTCTTATTATAACTCACAGGACATTTCCACCTTGACATCAAAAGTTGTTATTTGAATTTTGTTGTTTCACATTCCCAACTTATTTTTCCATAAATCAAAGTTAATTTGCATCCCACGAAAATACTTAAATGTTACAGTATGATATGATTTCAATAGTAGGTATCCTTCAAAAGCTCATGTGTGAGGTAATAAAAGAAAGTTTTGAGGTGAAATGATCGGGTTATGAGAGACTTAACCCAATCACTGCATTAACCCTGATAGTGATTCAGTGAGTGGTGAGTGCAGGGAGGTAGGGTGTGCCTGGAAGAGGTGGATCACGGAAGCATTTGGTATACATTTTGTGAGCTGAGCTTTCTCTTTCTGCTTCCTGATCATGTCCTGAGCCACTTTCCCTCACCACACTCTTCCACTATGACATTCTACCTCACCTTGAGCGCCAAAGAATGGAGCTAGCTATCTCTGGACTGAGACCCCTGAAACAGTGAGCTCCAAAATAAACTTTTCTTCCTCCAATTGTTCTTGATGTCTTCTGGTCACAGCAATAAAAAAAATATGGCAAAAACACAGTAGTGGGCTGGGGTTGTGGCTCAGCGGCAGAGCGCTCGCCTCGCACGTGCGCAGCCCGAGTTCGATCCTCAGCACCATGTAAACGTAAATGCATTGCATTGTGTACAACTAAAGTAAATAAATAAATATTAAAAAAAAAAAAAACACAGTAGTTCACACATATCAAAGATTTCACCTGCTATGGTTTCACTTACCCATAAATTACCCATGTAATTTGAAATTACAGAAATAAATAATGTATAAGTTTTGAATTGCTCACCATTCTGAATGAATGATGAAATCAGACAATATGTCCTGACCATGAAGTGAATCATATCTTTTTTTTTTTTTGTACCGGAGATTGAACTCAGGGGCACTCAACCACTGGGCCACATCTCAGCCCTTTTTTGTATTTTATTAGAGACAGGGTCTCACTGAGTTGCTAAGTGCCTCACCATTGCTGAGGCTGGCTTTGAACTCGTGATCCTCCTGCCTCAGCCTCCCAAAGTGCTGGGATTACAGGCGTGCGCCACCGTGCCCGGCTTCTTCATGCTTTAATGTAATTAGTATTTGAAGTCTTTCCCTTGGAATCAAAACAGAATTGGAACATGACTTTCTTTGAGGAAATTTGTCATAGTCTCTTTTGATATCTCTCAGCTGTGGAGACATGGGATTGTTTTATTTCTATTTTTCCACATAAATCATTTCCTCTGCTGGGTTCCCTGAAACTGTCTGCCTTTTGCCCCATTCCAAGCTCTGTGGGAAAGAGCATTATTCAGATAACTCCCTCTTCCACATAAACTGCTCATGTCACACTGGAATGTCTCCTTTTCAGTTCATTCTCCATGACACCAGGAGATGACTCCATCATCAGTTCTGATTTTCTTCCTATGCCTTGACTAATATTCATCAGAGGACAGCAGAAAGATTGTTGGAGAGTTTGTGTGTTCCTTCTCTGACTTCTGCTCTCTGGAATTCTACTGGGATGTTTTAGTGTCTGGGGTAAAAGGGACTCATTTGATTGCGGCAGGGATGTATAGGGTGGAGAGTGCTTAGGGATAATGAGGCTGGAATTTCCCCATATGAGTGGCACCAGGAGACACAGTCATTTTAATAAAAAATATTTCACCCCAAAATTAACATCAATCATATGCTTGTATACATGAAACATAAATTAAGTATGTGAGTTTTTGTATATAATATACATTACATATAACATATCAATTGAAGAAATTCCCTACATAAAAGTCAAATCCTTCTTGGTGCAAATAAATTAGAAATTTTATGCAATTCATAAACATGGGCTGATATTTAAAAAAAAAAAAGTAGAAAAAAGTCAAATAGGCTCTCCAGTAACAACAAAGTAGTTGACAAAAAGTAAAACTGCATTCTATATTAGAAGGCCTTTGCTTAAAAGAAAAGTAACTGCAAGTATGTTTGAAGACAAACTGTTACAATACATAAACATACTTTCCAAATTTGAAAATGAGCGAAGAAAAATGTAAATAAAAATTAATAATGTAGAGTCCTAGAATGAAAGTCTCAATTACTTTGGGAGATAAGTACACAAAAATATTTTTACATACAACAAATTTTTTAAAGAACTTTACAGACATCTGAATTTCCCCCATTGCATTGGAGATATATAAAAATCAAAGTGAGTCTCTTTAGATATTGAATATTAAACGGGCAAATGTAATTCAATAAATATCTCAGGTAAGTAAAAAAAATCCGCCAGATTTTGTATTAAATTCTGCAGAGCTTTCACATAAATGGTCTTTTAGCACCACTAAATAGCCATAGTTGTTATTAAGGAATCACCATTATTTTGGGGATCTTCTAAAAGTGATTGACAAATTTTCCATAGTACAATACCATGCACACTTGGAAGTCACTTAGCATATATTTTTAAGCATCACCAGTCATAGTAAGGTCCAGTGAAAGATGATTTAGCCAGTGCAAACTAATTTAAGATTATTCAAGGTCATCACTGGGTCATAAGCAATGGTCAAACATGACAGTTCTTTGAATTCAACAAAAGAGCTAACAAGTATCTTTTTAAACATATTATTAATCTGCTTTTATAAAGTTCCATAAAGTAAACTTGTACTGAATTCTGGTTTTGATTTGAATGCGGTATTGAAACCCAAAACAATGAGTTTCAGTTGATTCACTTTCAACCCACCATTATTTTTCAACTGCTTTCACGTGGGGAAAAAAATCCCGCACCATCCCACGAACACGTGGAGCACCTCCTGCCGCCCTCACCCCTTCAAAACGGAACCCAGCCGCCGGAAGCAGGCGCCAACCAGCGGCGAGGGCGTTCCGGCGACTCCCGGGACCCCGGGCACAGAGGCAGGAGCCGGCCCGCCGGGACAGCGGGGGACCCTGGCAAGCCTGCGTGACCAGGCACTGCGCGGCAAGGTCCCTGCCCCGGCCTCCGGCAAGACCCCCGGCACTCACCGGGGCTGGACAGGAGCACCTGGCTCCGGGGCGCTCCTCCGGTGCTCACCGGGCCGCCGACACGGCCCGAGAGCGCCCAGGGCTCGCCACACACCGTCCCCAACGGCTCTCCACGCACCTGCAGGTCCGTTGCCAGCCTCAGCCAATCAGCGCGCAGCCCCGCCCACGGGACCAACGGCCGTTCCATTTCTTAAAGAGCCATGTAGTTTTGCAAAAAGGAAACGTCCCAGGAATCAGGAGATCTTCGTTCTGAACTAGAGGTCTCAAACTCAGATACCTGAGAGGACCGAGCAGTCACAGTAAAAAAGGAATGTGCCCAGTGGAAAAATGGACACACAGGCCATGAGGCCACAAGACACTGGTGTTACTCTGCCAGTGTCACCCAGCTGCCCAATCTTTTTAAAACCAAAAACTTCAAATATTTACGTGAGATTAACTGTTTTTTAAATGGTAGCGACTACTTTAAAAGTGCTATGTGGCCAGATGTGGTGGTGCACATCTGTAATCCTAGTGGCACAGGAGTTCGAGGCCAGTCTGGGCAACTTAACAAGGCCCTATTTCAAAATCAAAATTAAAAAAAGAAAAGAAGGGCTGGGGTGTAGTTCAGTGGTGGAGTTCCCCTGGGTTCAATCTGCAGTACCACTAAAACAAACAAACAAGGTGCTGCGTGGGTCCGAGTCCCTGGGATGAAAAGAGGCATCCAGGGCCTGGTGATGTGTAGACCTTGCCTGCTACTAAGTAACTGTGGGTCTCTTTGGGACTGTTTCCATATCTGTAAAGTACGTGTTTCTACTGACACCTATTTTGGTTTTCTTTTTTCTTTTTTCTTTTTTTTTTAAATATTTATTTATTTGCTTTTAGCTGTACACAATGAGTTTATTTGTACGTGGTGCTGAGGATCGAACCCGGGCAGCGCACGTGCTAGGCGAGCACTCTACCGCTGAGCCACAATCCCAGCCCCTATTTTGGTTTTCTGATATAATAAATTTCTTTATTTGTAAAGGAAAAAAAAAACTGTGGCCGTGGCGCATGGATGCGCTCCACCTCTTAGTCCAGTGCAGAGCCAGAGAGGACAGGGAGGAGTTGAGGGAAGGTCTCCATGATCAGTGTTTTCTTCAGCAGGTCTACTCTTCAGGACTGAGGTGGGATCTTCAGAGACCCCCCCCCCCCCCGTGGCTGAGGATTGCACACCTTCAACTCTCTCCTTGACTCACTAGAGTGAAATTCACGTGTAATACTCACCCTCTGTCCATTTTGAAGTGCACAACCCAGTGTGATTTAGTAAACTTGTAACTTTGGAAAACCATCACCACCATCTAGTCAAGAATATTCTCACCATCCCAAATGGAAACCTCGTACCCTAAACTGTCATTCCCACTCCCCACACCAACTTACTGCTAATCACTAATTGCTTGCTGTCTCTACAGATTTGCCTATTCTGGAGATTTCATATAAATGAAATCATGCAACATATGGCCCCTGTGCCTGGTGTCTTTCTCTTTGCATAATGGTTCCAAGGTTCACCCATGTTGTAGCATCTGTCAGATCCTATTCCTTTTAGGGATGAAAAAATTCCATTATATGAAAAAAAACTATATGAATTCAACCATCCATAAGTTCATGGTTGTCTACCATAGCTATGTGAAGTGTGTTACCATGAAAATCCTTGAACAAGTTTGTATGAACAGCCATTATAGTACTTTTTGATATATGCACATAGAATTTGAATTGCTGGGTCTAAGATAATTACAGATTTGACTTTTTGAGGATCACCTAATTGGTTTCAACAGTGGCTGCAGCATTTTATAATTTTCTCAACTATGTATGAGGGTTCTGATTTCCCAACACCCTTGCCAGCATTAGTTAATTTATGGATTTCCTTTTTTTTTAATTCCAGCCATGTTAGTGGGTGGGAGGTGGTATTTCATTGTGGTTGTGATTTGCATTTCCCTAGTGACAAGAGTATCTTTTCAAATGTTGTTGGCCATTTTATATTTTCTTTGGAGAAATGTCTAGTTCACTACATCATGTACAACCAGAAGAATGAGAAGTTATACTCCATGTGTGTATGTCAAATGCATTGTACTGTCATGTATAACTAATTAGAACAAGTAAAAATTAAAAAGAATGTCTTGTTCAGTCATTTGTCCATATTTAGCTGCATTATCTATTTTTTATTGCATTATAAATTCTCTCTCTCTCTCTGAGTGAACATAACCTCAGTATTTTATTGTCTTCATAACAAAACACAAGATGAAGCTAAGAACTGTATCACTTGCTCATTTCTTATCCCCTCTATTCAAAATGCTTGCATCTCTTAGGAGCCAGCATTCACTGAGGTCTGCAGCTGGGCTTGGCTCAGCACAATCTTCTTTGTGGATTTAGGTGTGTCCCGGAAAACCAGTGTGGCCTGTCCACCATATTCACTGTTTCCTGTGACAACACTGCTTTCCTGTGCACATGGAGAATTCTTGCCCTTCTCATATGCCACTTCATGGGTTGGTGCTTGCCACACTTACAGGTAGCCTAGAGGGGCTTGGGAACATTCACGGTGTCTGTGGCAGCACTATTAACATGGAGAGCAAGAGTTCTTCATATATTCTGAACACTACACCTTCAGCTAGATGACTGGCTATCAGTTTCTCACATTCTATAAGTTTCTTCTCACGTTCCTTGATAATGTAATTTGATGCACAAAATTTTCATTTTCATGAGGTCCCATTTGCTTTCTCTTATACTGCTTGTGCCTTTTGTGTCAGATATGAGAAACCAGCTACATTTTCTTCTACAAGATTTATCATGTAAGACCTTACATTTAGGTCTTTGATCCACTTTGCCTTGATTTATTGTGTTAGGTGAGACAAGGGTCCCAAAACCTATCTTGCACATGGATACCTCTTATCCTAGAAATATTTATTAAAGACAATATTCTTTCTCTTGTGACCACTTTTGGAACACCCTTGGAAATATCAATTCAATATAGATATTTTTTTTTTTTCTGTACTCTAAGTTCTATTACATAGATCTGTAGCCTGTGCTTCTACCGATACCACACTATTTTGAATACAAAACTACTTTGTTTTATAGCAAGCTTTTAAATGGATAAGTTTCTCCTTCATTTTCAAGACTGTTTGGGTTACTTGAGTTCCTATGTAATTCTATAGAAACTGGTGGATTAGATTTTCCATTTTGACATAAAGTGACCATTGGAATACTGATCAGGACTTTGTTACATATGTAGATTTCTTTGGCAATGTCACTGTTTTAGTCAGCTTTTTCACTGCTGTGACTAAAGGACCGGACCAGAACAACTACAGAGGAGGAAAGGAGTATGAGAGGGCTCATGGTGTCAGACGTCTTAGTCCACAGAAGGCCAACTCCATCTCTCAGGGTTAAGGGTGAGGCAGAACATCATGGCAGAAGAGTGATCAGGAAGCAGAGAGAAACCCCCCCTCCAGATACAAATACACACCCCACAGCCACGCCCCCATGAGTCACTGCTTCCAGCCACACCTCACTGCCTCCAGTTACCACTCATTCCCATCACAGGTTAATTCACCGAGTGGAGGTGATAACCCAATCATTTCTCCTCCACGCCTTCTTGTATTATCTCACATGTGAGCTTGTGGGGGATACCACATCATTACCATAACGGTCACCTTCTTAACATTGTCATCTAACACAGGAACACACCATGGCCCCATTTACGGAGGTCATCTCTAATGTCTTTCAGCAAGGATCTGCTATTTTCAGTGTACAAATCTTAAACCCCATTTGTTAAATTCATTTTGAAGCATTTAATTCTTTGATGATGATGTATATTATATTGTTTTAAGTTTTCTTTTAGACCACTTGGTGACAGTCTACAGAAATACAATTGATATGTTTGTGTTGGTCACGTGTCCTGCCACTTTGCTGAATTTTTTTTGATCAGCTCTTTATTATTTTCTGAATTCCTTAGGATTTTCTATGTGTTAGACCATATCACCTGTGAACAGAGGTAGTTTTTTTTTTTTTTTTTTTTTTTTTTTTTTTTTGGTACTGGGGATTGAACTCAGAGGCCCTCGACCACTGGGTCACATCCCCAGACCTTTTTTGTATTTTATTTAGAGACAGGGTCTCACTGAGTTGCTAAGTGCCTCGCCATTGCTGATGGCTGGCTTTGAACTCGCGATCCTCCTGCCTCAGCCTCCCAAAGTGCTGGGATTACAGGCGTGCGCCACCGCGCCCAGCTGAACAGAGGTAGTTTGACTCATTATTTTTTCAATTTGGATAATTTGACTTCTTTTTCTTGCCCAACTCTTCTAGCATAGAGCTCCTCTACAACACAAGTGGCCCAAGTGTCATCCTGGTTTTGTGGAACCTGCGTGGAGAGCTTGTGGTCATCACCCCTGTGGGTAACACGAGTTGTGCATTTTTCATGAGGGCTGGCAGAGGTGTCCAGGCTCACTCAGACATCTTGGAAGCAGGTAATTGCATTCCAACCTCAAATTAATAGACATGAAACTACACTATGGGCAGACAGTTTTCTGAACACTGACCATTATCAATGGACAGAGCAGACAGCAAACCCTAACCTTGTGACTTCCATTCTAGTCCAGGTCACACAGTCACCCTAGACACCAGAGGATGTAGTTTCCACATTACAGCAGCTATGGCGTCCTCCTGGATTCCTCTAGATATGCATGCATTTCAGTGGGACAAGGTAAAAACAGACCTGGACAGCATGCCATTAGGTGAGCTAAAAGACCTAGGGAAGGCTGGCATTACAGGCTCCCATTGTTTCCTCCTGAATCAGATATCATGGGTCACCATCCCTGAGACAGTGAGTGCAATGCACCCCTCTCTTTACTCATGAGGCTGAGAGGTCAAGTGGGGAAGTCGCAGAGACAGTGTCAAGCTTCCCTGAAGAAGGGTGAAGTGATCACACCATTGATACAGGATGTTTTATCAGTTTCTCTTTAGTGACCAGAGCTATCTGGGTCAAGATTGCCATGCCCGGGTTGGCATACGATGGGCCTGGCCTCTTGACAGGCAGGGGAAGCAGGCCCAGGAGCTCAGCCATGCAGGGTTGCCCTGCAAGGGCAGCATGGGAAACAAGACCTCTCACTCAGCTTCTGACTCTCCTTTCCCCACACTGAAGCAGGCCAGAGAACCCACACACAGAAGACCCTCACCATAATTAAGCAGAAACCCCCACCATATTTGCGGCATGTAATTCCTCTTTTCATCAGAGAGTTTTGTTCAGAGGACATCAGCTATCAGCAAAAATCTGCAGAAGACATTGGGGTTTGTAGCTTCCTCTTTGTTTATAAATGCCAATTTGCAGAAAAAAACTTGTGAAACTCCTATCTGTCTAGAGGATGAAATGAAACGTGCTTGTCATGTGAACCCCCTAACCCCATCCCCACACATACTGGGTATAAAGTTCAAAGAATCTCATTTCTTAGAGGAAGAATGCTTAGGCAAGGGCCACCTCTGAGTTCTGCAGTCAAGAAACCTGCTTCCTGAAAATTCCTCAGGTGTCTAGCCTCTTCTGTCCTACTTCAGCACCACCTCCTCCATCATGGTCTCCTGTAGTAAACCCTGTGCACCCAGTAGGCCTTTTCCCAATGTGTGAAGTCCAACACCCTTGGCTCCCATGTGGAACACTGAGGTCCCTAGTGATGGCCCTGTGGATGCATCTGAAACTCACTGAGGCAGAGTTTTAAGGTAAGGAGGACTGGGGCTGGGAGCTGGGAGCATTGGGAATGAGATGGAGCTGGGTATGCAAAGCAGGGCTTCCAGAAGCTGAGAGGGGCAGGAAAATCACAAACAGAGCAAACTCTCCTTCAGTTTTGCTGGGTGCAGTCTACAATGGGGGATTTGCATACAGAGTTTCTTCTGAAAGGCAGTGAGAAATAATTTGTCCCTGAAAAGAACATGGTCACTTGGTGATTATTTCTCTTCTTGCAAGTGCAGAGCCACCTCTGGTAATGATGGCAGTTCCATCACCACCTCAAGCACCACAGGGAGAGCCACGGCCTAATATTCCTCCACTACTCCCTCCAGATCTGCAGTTCCTAGCGGCTCACAGCCAGTGTCAGCTCCTGAGCTCCACCTTGGATCTGCTAAGGCCCAAGAGAGGCCCCCGTGCTATTTCACTTGTTTTCCTATTTTTGTTGTTGGATTTTGTTTTTACTATTGATTTTGAATTAAAGTGAATATTTTACTTATTTTGAAATGTTTATTTCAGAACAGTTAATTGCATTTTCACTGTTGTACAACCATCACCACCGTCTAGTTCCAGAACATGTTCCTCAGTCTCATCCCTCCCCCTCACCTTCTCTTGGTCCCCATCAAACACTCATTATTCTATCCTGTGATTTGCCTGTTGTGGATTTATTACATCAGCACATCATATTTTTGTTTGTCCACATGCTATCGGAAGGGACAAACCAAGTTTGCTTTCTGTTAGAAAAAAAAACACCCAAGATAGGTCAAACACTCTAAGTAAAAAGTAAAATTCCCTAGGAAATGCCTTCAAAACATAAAGTAAGGGCATGTGGTGCATGCCTATAATCCCAGCTGTTGGCAAGCTAAAGCAGGAGGATCAAAAGTTTGAGATCAGCCAGGGAAATTTAGCCAGGCTCTGTCTCAAATTTATAATAATAGTAACAATAAAGGGTCAGGCACGGTGGCACACACCTGTAATCCCAGTGGTTCTGGAGGTTGAGGCAGGAGGACCATGAGTTCAAAGCTAGTCTCAGCAACTTACTGAGGCCCTAAGCAGCTCAGTGAGATCCTGTCTCAAATAAAAAAGGGGGGAGGGGGCTGGGGATGTGGCTTACTGGTAAAGGGCCCTGAGTTCAATCCCCAGTATAAAATAATAATAATAATAATGATCATAACAACAACAACAATAAAGGACTAAATTATAACTCTGTGATATATTGCTTGCTCTGAGGGTTGTTGGTATACTGGGCAAAGTCCTGAATTCCATTCCCAGTACAAAAAAACAGAGAGAGAAAGAAGAATCTTTGCTATAGTTGGATAGAACCTTTTTAGCAGTGTAGTGAGACAGAATGATTGTTCTCCTTCAAACGATTGTTGCAATGAAAAGAACAGGCACAAGGCAGACCCAGTAGGACCAGGGTCAGCACCCTGTCTCCTCCTGTCATAGAAGTGATCTCCTACAGATACCAACAATTCTCTGAGCCTTCAGTTTCCTCAACTAAAAATTGTCACTCATGTTGGTGATAAGGAAACTCAGTCCTCATCCTTGAATTTCATTCAATAATGAAGACTAGGTTTTGATAAAAGGAAAAAAGAAGTTTTATTGCTTTACTAGCAAAAGAGAAAGACAGAAGACTCGTGTCACGGAGATTGCCAAAGGAGGAATAGAGGGTTTCTAAAGTGGGGATACAAAGGCTGTTCTCCGAGTATCACTCTCTGTGGAAGTAATTAATGTTTAACTTCTATCATTGGAAGAACAATTGTTTCAATTACTAGATCTCCAGTTTCTTCATTCAGTGAATGGAAGGAAGGGCAGATAACTCAGCTTAGGACAAAAAGAACATTCATCTTGCTTCCCCTTTGATCAGGAGGGGAAGAGGGAGAAAAGGAAGGGGTGAAAACATGTCAGTTTTAAAATAAGCTGCCTGTGGTTGAGCAGCAAGTTTATATTCAAAGTATGAAGTGGACCCCTGTTACAGCAAAGGGCCCTGTTACAAGATCACTGATTTCTTCACCACCAGTGCCTTTCCCCAGGCCTTACATCACCTTGCTTCTTTATCCCATATATATCCTCAAACCCTGTCCTAGGGGAGGCCAGGTCTCAGCCACCTTGTGAATAAACGGTTCTGCAACCCCATGGTCTCAGGGATTGGCACACAGTGCAGCAAGCAAACTGGGTCTGCCTCAGTATCCGCGGGGTTGTGGGTACATTGGGCCAGAGCTGTTAGCAGAGTGGAGGTGATGGGGCCTCACCTGGCTGGGCTGGACTGAGGTGATGGGGCCTCACCTGGCTGGGCTGGACTGAGGTGATGGGGCCTCACCTGGCTGGGCTGGACTGAGGTGATGGGGCCTCACCTGGCTGGGCTGGACTGAGGTGATGGGGCCTCACCTGGCTGGGCTGGACTGAGGTGATGGGGCCTCACCTGGCTGGGCTGGACTGAGGTGATGGGGCCTCACCTGGCTGGGCTGGACTGAGTGGCAGCAAGGAAGTGACATCCAAGAACAGACCACCCTTCAATACAGCCTCACTGGGAAGGAGAGTAGAGAAATGAGGCGGTGACCAGAGGGAAGCGGCTGGGAGAAGACTCTGGTTCTCCTACTATAATGACCTTTCTGGATGTGTGTACAGCAAGTCACAGGTGCACATAAAAATATCCCAACAATCAGGGCAGTCTACTCTCCCTCACTAAAGGGAAGGGAGCACAGGTAAAGGCTTAAGGGCTTGGGGTGCTTTGGGGCTTGAGGGTTTTAAAATATGAAGTGTGAGGTGTTAGCAAGAGGGAATGGTCCAGTAAAGGAGAGGAGAGGGATGGTGCAGGAGAGTGTGCAGGGTTAGGGATGGAAACCAGGAGCTGGGGACAGACTGGGCGAGGTAAGCGTGGGCTTTTCTTGGGAGCAGCAATGATTAGTGCAGTCACAGGAAGGATGGCAGAGGCAGGGCCTGGCACGTGGAGATGACAGCACCGGGCTGCAGTGCCTTCAGGGCGACACCTCAGTCACAGTCATTCTTGCCAGTTTGAGGGAGGGATTGGCTTCCATGATACCAGGAGGGTCTACCCGGGCAGGCCCAGCCTCGCAGGTTACCACCCTACTTGCCCAACTCACCTACCTGGCCTGGTGGGGCTGATTCTTTTTTTTTTTTTTTTTTTCTTTTCTTCTTTTTTCAAATATTTTTTTATTTACTTTAGTTGTACACAATGCCATGCATTTATGTTTACGTGGTGCTGAGGATCGAACCCGGGCCGCGCACGTGTGAGGCGAGTGCTCTGCCGCTGAGCCACAACCCCAGCCCGGGGCTGATTCTGGACTCTCAATCTGACCAGCCATTCAGACCCCTTTAGGTTTCCCTCCATGAACCCTGATTCCTCAGGGCCCTCAGGATGAAAACTGTGGGGAGCTACACCCTGACTGTGTCTCTCTGCCCCAACAAGTAGCACTTTGACACCACATTTGAGAAGAGTGCATTAGTGTAAGAGCCCTAATTGAGGAGAGAGCTAAGATGGCGGCTAGCTGAGAGCCATAAAGGTGTTCAAGTATTTTCACCTGATATTCATGCATTTATCCAAGAATCTTTTGATGCCCGTTGGGGGGGGGGGACTAGTTAAGTGACTATCAGTGACCCTTAAGGAGCTTAGGACCATTGATGATAACCTTGTCCTGTCTCCCACCTGTGAAGAGGAAGTGAAGGTAACATCCTGCAATGGGAGCTGTGCATGTGCCGGCCCCTGAGGAGAGAGGCTTGGCAGGGAACTGTCTCTGTGGTTCCTCCTCCTGCCTTCTTGCCTAATTTTCACTTGGGCTGATTGTGTAAGGCTCTAATTGAGGTTGGGAGTGATGTGGAGCAGCTGCACACACTCCTCAGTGTACACCCCAGGAGTGGGGACAGCTGGAAGTGCCCTGGTGAGCCCGCCTCCTCAGCCCTCATCCTAGAAGAGCATGGCCTACTAACCCCCCCCACCCAACCCAGCAGGAAACGTGGATAGGAGGAAATCTTCCCTCAAGGTGAGATCTTTCCCTTCCACGATTCCCCTCCCTTAGCTTTTGAACCTAGAATTTAGAGGACCAGGCTCCAGGACGTAACTCTGTGGCTGCTGGAAGGAGGTCTACAGTGAGTGTGTGTCTTCATTTGCCCAAATCTTGTCACCGGTTGGGGTGTTGCGAGCATCTCCACTGGGGGATCGTCTTCCACTTCTAAGGGAATGACATGCTCCCTGCACGTAGGGGAGGAGCTTTTGAATTAGACACTTTCCCTATAGGAATCCTCTTGATTTGGGGGTGGATAAGTAGTTTTTATCTCTAATCATCAACACAGCTGTTCTTACACTGAATTTGTGCTATTGCATACATGTAACCATCTTTCTTTTCACTGTAGCAGTGTTTATCAGTAGTTCAAAACTATTTATTTCCTCCTGGGAGTAAAACCATTTTTATTAAAAAAGAAAAAAATCTGCCCCACTATGATAGCTTTAGGATTGCTGGACCTCAAAGCTCACGTCTGCATGTCCCTGTGACATATTCTGCTTTGGCACTGGAGGCTTCATGCTCAGCACAAAATGACAGGAGGGCTGGAGCAAAGGGAGAAGAAAATTTTGTGGGGAGTGAGATGGGGTTGAACTACAGAGACAGGCACTGGGGACTCAGGTACTGCAGTTAAAAAACAGGAATAAGCCGGGCTTGGTGGCGCACGCCTGTAATCCCAGCACTTTGGGAGGCTGAGGCAGGAGAATCGCGAGTTCAAAGCCAGCCTCAGCAATGGCGAGGCACTTAGCAACTCAGTGAGACCCTGTCTCTAATAAAATACAAAAAAGGGCTGGGGATGTGGCCCAGTGGTCGAGTACCCCTGAGTTCAATCCCCAGTACCAAAAAAAAAAAAAAAAAAAAAAAAAAAACAGGAATAAGTTGCATTTAAAATATTGATTCTCTAATCTGTCAGAGGACCTTTCATTACATGCACATTTTGTATCATCTTTGTCCTTTTCATTGCTTCTTGGCCTTCCTGAGAGGTGTCACCCAATTGCTTCCTGTCTCCTTTTCTGTCCTTTCTCCACCTTCTCCCTCCCCACTCTCCTCTACCTCCCAGGAAGCCAGTCCTGCATGCTAAGTGTGTGCCGTGCCTTCAGCCCCGTTTCGTCTTCAGAGGGTTTTAGAGGGTGCCTGGAACTGCTCCCTTCCCCGCTCCTACCCCCCTCCTCCAGAATGCTAAGGAGCATCGAGGGGCAGGAAAAAGTCATCCAGCCATGGCGGGAAGACATGAATGTCTGGGTGCAGCTGGACTGAGATGGTGGTTGATCCTGGAGATAGCGTGTGAGGAAAATGGGCCACTCTTCATCAGAACCCAGGGTGATGGGGTTCCGCACACCCCCCGTGCTCAGAGCTGCGTGCTCAGCTCCCTGACCAGCTCAGGTGCAGCGGGCAGGCCGGTCTGAGGACTCCATCCCTCGTGCTCTGTTGAGGGAGAGGCAGGACCAAGGCACCACTCTGGGCAGGCCAGTTGTTGGGGTGCCCAAACTAGGACTGCCCGTGGCACAACCACTGCTGTCCATGTTGAGGAGTGTCATTCTGGGCTCCGGTGGTTGCCAATTTTTCACCAGACACAGGAAGAACAACCTAAGTTAATGTAAAAATAAGCTATCACCTGCAGGACAGACAAAATATAAGGCGGAGTTCCAATACTAATACTGACCCCAATTAAGTGGAAGGGATAAATGACTTTAAAATCATATACATTAAATATAAAACCCAGTATGCACATTTTGGTGAAACTGGCCTGATGGATGTTTAAAACAAAAACAAAGTTAAGGCAGCTAAAGGACTGATGAAACAGAGAGAATATATGGCTCTTGCCCTCTGAAGTCAGCAGGGACCAGGGAGCCATGGGACTTCTCTAGGGGCTTTGCAACTCTGGGTTACATGACCTGCTGATCAGGAGAACCAGAGGGATCCTGGAGGACAGGAAGCCGACCAATCCACATTCTGCAAGGATGAGGATCATTGGAGAGGGAAATGTCCCTGATGCTTCCAAGGGAAGCCACATATGGTCAGCAAGATTCTGACCCATTTGGCAGATGACACTAGGGAAGCTAAGAGGCTTCTCACAGGTTCCCAAGAGTGACCCTGTAAGGAATCTCAGCTGACTCTTAGTAATAGATAGGAAGAAACAGTGCCTTTTTTTTTTTTTTTTTTTTTTAACCAATTTGGACTTAAATACCTGGCAGGGGAAGTATAACTAAAGCATAGTCCTACTTGGGCATTTAAAAGAAAAGAAAATGGTTCTTAATGTAACTAGAGATGCACATTTTCATCAGCTCTCCCAAAAGTAAGTAAAATTGGGAAGTTATAAAAATGAGGGGTTGTTTAGGAGTGTCTAATGTACAAGTTTGTTCTGAGTAAATTTGAGAACTATCTGTACTTTTTTGTTTGCTTGTTTGCTGGTATGATTATTAATAAACTGTTGCACAGGCTCCCATTCAAGAATTTGCACTCATCACTTCCAGCCCGATGACTTGATTTTAATCAAGACCTAGAAATAAAATAATCTTCAACCAAGCTGAAAGGACCAAACCTGATCACAGGATGGCTATTCAAATTGTTAAGAGAGGGAAAACTCATTGCCAGGGGCAATTTCCACTCAAAAAGTTTATGTCTAGGATAGATGGCGATACCAAAGGGTAAAGTGACAATGAAACCAAAAGGTATAAAAAGAAAACAGGGGGATGAGTTGGAAGTAGAAGTCTGGCAGCCCATTCTCAGACTATAGTATTCAGCCTAACTGATATCTTTTTTTTTTTTTTTTTTTTTTTTTTTTTTTTTTTGGTACCAGGGATTGAACTCAGGGGCACTCGACCACTGGGCCACATCCCCAGTCCTTTTTTGTATTTTATTAGAGACAGGGTCTCACTGAGTTGCTAAGTGCCTCGCCATTGCTGAGGCTGGCTTTGAACTCGCGATCCTCCTGCCTCAGCCTCCCAAGTGCTGGGATTACAGGCGTGCGCCACCGCGCCCGGCTTCTTCAGCCTAACTGGATCCAGCTGTAGTCATTTCAGCTGTTGCCCTTCCCTTTACCTGCCCCAGAGGTCTGCTCAATCTGGACCGTCACAAAGGGAGCAACGCAGTGGCTCCGGGTGTAGCTCAGTGGTGCAGTGCTTCCTGGCACGGTTGAGGCCCCGAGTTCCATCCCAGCACAGCCAAAAATACAAACAAAATAAAGCCCCAAAAGACAGGAAGGGGAAACTGTGGCCTGGGGCCCTATGTCTGGGCCCCAGCTTGGCACATTTGACTAGGACAAGTCCCCTGAGGAGAGAAGGCCTCAGTTTCCTTTCCTACAAAGTTTAGAGCTTGGGGTAGGTCATCACAAGGGTCCCATGGGCTCCCCAATCTGAGTTGCCCCTGGCGTGACACTGTGCTCTGGTCCTCAGTGGAAGCTTTATGCCCCCTGGAGGGCCATCAGGTACAGAAGAGATAGGAAGACGGGTGGGATACAGCAGAATGGTGCATAATGGGCCGCTCATACTTGGAGGAAGAGAAAGACCACCTTATTGGAGTCTCAGGGACTCATGTGGCACTGGAACCAAAGTCCTTGCCCTGGTGCTGGTGAAAAGGTTTTGAGAGGACAGTGGACTCCCAGGCGAATGTGGCCCATAGAGGAATGGAAAGGGGGAGGGGACAGCTCACATGAGGGTGAGGGAGCTGTGCTAAGCAGGAGGCCCAGCACACAGGCCTGGCTGGGGCATGCAGGTCTGAATCTAAAGACAAAGGGAAGCAAGTGGCAGGCCTAGGGAGATGAGGCTATCCGCACTAATGGCATTTCAACCATCTCATAATGCAGACAGAAGAGAAGGCCAGGAAGGAAAATGACATTTCCAAAGTCACGAGGCAGGAGGCTAGGCCCGTTGTCAGCTCTGTTCTATGTGACGCCCACCTGTTCCTGTACTATCTTGTCTCTACTCCTGTGCATGGCATGTGGCAG
This sequence comes from Tamias sibiricus, assembly GCA_025594165.1. Taxonomy (NCBI): domain Eukaryota; kingdom Metazoa; phylum Chordata; class Mammalia; order Rodentia; family Sciuridae; genus Tamias; species Tamias sibiricus. The sequence continues at coordinate 183,142,690 of CM046660.1, forward strand.
CAGGTTTTCAAAGTGCCAGCTCACATATTCCTTATGACGTCACTAGGAGACAGATGCTACGTGACCCCACGGTGTGGTGGGCGAGTGGTAGACTTGAGAGACACAATGACTTGTCCAAGGTCACATGAGAGGACAAGAGGTGCTGGGCTTAAACCCAGCTGTGTCTCCTCAGAGCTGGGACCCTGGCTGTGTTCAGGTCTGTCTAGGCGAGACAGTGTTGAGGATGACTGTGACCACGCGTGGGAAAGTCATGGGGCTGGAGGAGAGCCAGCAGTGGCCCAGAGGGTCATTGTGTGCTTATCTGGAAGAGGGTTCAGTCAGGGACCCCAAGACATGACCTCCCTTCCTTGGTGATAGATGCAAAGAGAACTTGGAACCCAGTAAGCAGGCACCCACATTCTAGCAACAGCCTCCTCCCCAGCTCATTGGGTGAAATGCATTTAAAGGGAAAGCAGGTTTTCCTCATCCCCTGTGGAGGCCAAGGCTGCAGGAGGCCTCATGGCCAGACCCCCCGCCCATGGCCGCATGGCCCCTTCCCCAGGGCCCAACCCCAGGATGCCCCGCAGAGGGAACCTGCTGATAACTATCCAGCTGCCAGCACCTCTGCCCATGCGGGAACAGACAGCGCAGGCCCACACCCAACAACCCAGGCCCCGGAGCCAGAGACCACCCACCACCATGAGGAACCCTGAAATGCCTTTGCCCTGAGTTCAGGGGAACAGGGAGCTGAGGCAGGAGCAGCTATTGGGAGATTGTGAGCCAGGTGTCCTGTCATGGTCATCCCCAGGCCAGGGCTGGAGGTGGAGATTGGGAGTGTCCAGGCCTCATTCTGGGCCCCAGTGCCATCTCCTGCCTTCCTAGGGTAGGACTCTGGACACAGGGTCTGTGTGAGATTTGGGGAGAAGAGCACAAGGGACAGAAACCTCCTGAACAGAGGCTAGGCAGGACCGTGGGCTCCCTGCCAGCTACCACACCCTGCGGGCCTGCTCTCCACAGGCTCTCATGGAGGACAACAAGAATAGGGGCTTCCCCTCAAAGTCAGTGCTGGAAGGCCAGGGCCAAGCCCCCGTGGGAACAGCTTGGCCTCAGGGTGAGTGTGGGAGCAGAGGGGACTCCACATCCAGGACCTAGAGAAGAACAGAGGGGGACACACTGTCGTGTCCCAGACACCACTCTGACCGTGTTCCTTGTAGGGCTGGAGGCGGAGGGGCACAGTCCGGAACCATAAGGAATCCGAGCACCAACTCTTCACCCATCCCCACCCTCTGCCAGCCTTTGGCCTTGGCCACGTGCAAGGTCACTGTCTCCATATAAGTGACAACATCACAACAGCAACACTGACACTCTTTCACTTCCTTTATCTGAAGATTTTGCATTCCACCCTTCAGCTGATTGTAACTCCTAGACCCAGGTGTCCAGGTGGCTGTGGACTGGCTGGCCTTCCACACTCCCCACGTCTTACACTTCTGTCAGGATTAGTAGGGCTGCATTTCCCAAAACAATCAGGGGACTCTTGGGGCTTGGTCCATTTCTATGTCACTTGCTGTCTCAAGGGACACTCCCTAATCTCTGAGAGCAGGAGCAGGGACGCCCCTGGGCTTCACCGGCTTCCAGGTGGGCCCAGTTCCCACAGCCATTCATCCTTTCAGGTCTGGGGGACCTGGACCTCATTCCCTCCTGGAGCCATTACAACAGCACCACAGAGAATGATGTCCTGTGTGTCCTCAACACAGGGACCCTCCTGTCTGGGATGAGCCTGTATCTCACCTCCAGAAGGCAATGTGCCGGTGGGGCTCAGGGACAGCGCTCCTAACGCACAGAGCCGCCACCTCTTGCCAGCTAACAAACTGGCCTGAAGCTGCTGGTGTTTCTCACGACTCCTTCAGCAATTCCACTTTAAACTCTGCCAGCCATTGTTGTGCTGGGGCTCTCCTGTCCCCCTCTGGGACAAGCCCCTTAGGGTTTGGATTTCGCACTGAACCATCCCAGATACTTCTGGTGGGTCACACTTCAGCCATTGACTCTAGGTCTCCTCCATGTCCCGTTCCAGAAGGGAGAGGTGGCATTCTATGTATGTTCCAGGCAAAGTCCCTGGAGAGCCTGGTAGCGACCCTGGAGCCAGACTTCCTAGATGACGATTCCTCTTCCATGTCCACCACCTCGAGTTCCTCCACCCAACAGGAGAGGGCCTAATGTGCCCAGGGAGACAGTGTCACATAGAGCTGTGAGCCTGGAGCTGGCCCTGCACCTCTCTGAGCCTCAGCTGGCTCCTCTGAACAGTGGGGTGCCAAGAAGACCAACCTCATGGTCAGAAAGGCCACGCCTCCCCGTTGCTACTGCCCCTTCCCTTCAGGTGGTGGCCTCACTCCACGGCTCGCAGCAGCTTCACAATCCAGCTTGGAACATCCATAGCCAAGTCCATGTGACAGGCCCTGGCATGGAGGATGAAGGCCACCAGGTCCTGGGCTTGATAGAAAACTCAGAGCCCGCGGAGCAAGAGGCCAGAGGTGAAGGTGTCTGGCGTGGTGGGCGTGAGCACATGGGGATGGGCCAGGGCTGGCCATGCACAGCAGGTCCGCCAGCACCCTAGGCGGGGCAGGAACCGGGGGAAGCAGAGCTGGCATTGTCTGCGTGCATTCTGGGAACACTTCCAAGGGGGGTCTGTGTGTGGAGCTCTGTGGAAGGCAGTGGGAAGATTTTTGTCCCTGGAAGGAACATGGCTAGTTGATGACCTTGCCACCTCTTGCGCATGCGGGGCCACTTCTGGTGCTTGAGGAGACTCCAGCTCAGGTTCCACCACCTGCACCACTGAGAGAGCCGGAGCCGGAAACACCTGCCAGGGCAGCGCGAGGCCAGCGGCTCCTTGTGGCCCCTCAGCCAGCAACACCCACTGAGCACCTCCGTACACCTGTTGCCGCCCCAGAGCTGCCCTTACCCTCCCCTGCTATTTCTTTCCTCCTTCTATTTTATGCATTTACATTTTTGTTATGATTTGTTTCCTTTAAAATTAAATATTTTATTTGTTTTTAAAAGATTCTGTTTATTGCCAGTAAGTATGTTCTCAAAACTCTGCACTAATCACCACCGTGTAGTCCCAGAATATCTTCCTGAATCGGGTATCCATGACCACTGAAGGGTATGAAAAATGACAACCCCCAAAACTATCTGACCCAGAGCAAGAGGGAAGAGGAAGTCAATCATTAATCCTCTCCCAGTAAATCCTTTCAACAGGCCCGATGGGAAAAATCCAACTGCCATCGCTTCCCGGGTTCATCCCCAGCATCTCCACCAAAAGCGAACATTCACCGCTTCCCACCGCAGCGGGTCCTGAAGGAGGAGGTGGGTACCGACACGCTGGCCCTGGACTTCTACCCTTTCCCGTTGCTGATGAGTCCTGGGGGAGAAGAGCAAGTAGGGAGGCTCTTGGGAGACACTGGGTCCCGGAGGAAGAAGTGAAGCAATGAACATCGTTCCCATGGGACAAAGGACGAATTTGTGCAAATCAAAAGGAATCATTGCATATAGCCAGTAACGTCAGAGATGCTCAACCGCTAAATGCCAACACACAAGTGCACACATTCCTGGGATGTCATTTCCCCCCATCTATTGGACAGGCTTTAAGGCTGGTGCTGAACAGCCCTGGTGAGAATGTGGCAGGCACAAGCATGGATAGTCCTCTGTCAGAGAATCCTTTGGCAGCACCCTTCCAAGTTCTCAGCCTATGTCCCTTTACCTAGCATGGCCAACATCAGGGATCAATCCCTCCTCTGCACGCACTCATTTTTCAAGATTTCCTTGCAAAGCTCTTTTTTTATTATTTTTAAAATTTTTACTTATACATGATAGTAGAATGTATCTTGGCAGAATATACATACATATATATTATTCTATTAGGTTCCCACTCTTGTGGTCATACACACATGGTGTGGAGTTACCTTGGTTGTGTACACAAATACAGGCTAGGAAAGTTATGACCAATTAATTCTACTGTCCATCCTATTCCCCTTCCCCTTCCATTTTCTTAATTACCTGTAGTCTAGTCCAATCTACTTCTATTATTCCCCTCCCCAACCTCCCTTGTTTTTGGTATAGTATCCACAAATCAGAGTGAACATTTGGCCCTTGGTTTGGGGGGACTGGCTTATTTCACTTAATGAAATATTCTACAGTTCTATCATTTACTGGCAAATACCATAATTTCATTCTTCTTTATGGCTAATATTCCATTGTATATCTATCATATTTTCTTTATCCATTGAAGGACACCTAGGTTATTTCCATAGCTTGGCTATTGTGAGTTGAGCTGCTATAAATATTGATGTAGCTGCATCACTGTAGTATGATGTTTTTAAGTTCTTTGGATATAGATCAAGGAGTAGGATAACTGGGTCCAATGATGATTCCATTCCAAGTTTTCTGAGGAATATCCATACTGCTTTCTATAATGGTTGCACCAATTTGGTCCCACCAACAATGTATGAGAATAACTTTCTCCCCCCCCCCACATCCTCACCAACATTTATTGTTACTTGTATTCTTTATAACTGCCATTCCTGACTGTGCTGGGAGTGAGATAGAATCTCAGTGTAGTTGTAATCTGCATTTCTCTAATTGCTAGAGATGTTGAACATTGTTTCATATATTTTTTTGACCATTCATATTTCTTCTTCGGTGAAGTGTTTGTTCAGATCCTTTGTGCAAGTAGCTGCTTCACAGCACTGGTTGAATTAGTAAGGAACTAGAGTCCTCACTGACATCCACGTAGATGGATGGACAAATCTTCTCCTGGTGCCCCAGGAAACACTGTAGCTGCTGAGAAGGGTCTGCCTGTGCCCACCATGTATAGGGTGACCTCACATCTAGGATGCTCTAACAGTATCACAGTTTTAAATCCTATCCTCCATTCTGTTAGACCTTTGGTCTCAAGTGCTCTTTCATCGGCTCCTGGAGCCAGGTTGGGGCCTGAGACAATCTGAGTTTGGTTTTTTTTTTTTTTTTTTTTTTTTTTTTTGTGGTACCGGGGATTGAACTCAGGGGCACTCAACCACTGGGCCACATCCCCAGCCCTTTTTTGTATTTTATTAGAGACAGGGTCTCACTGAGTTGCTAAGTGCCTCGCCATTGCTGAGGCTGGCTTTGAACTCACGATCCTCCTGCCTCAGCCTCCCAAAGTGCTGGGATTACAGGCGTGCGCCACCGCGCCCGGCTGACAATCTGAGTTTGAACCAAGGTGTGGATTCTGCTCCCAGGTCACTGTCTGGTCAGGGCACAGGAACTGATACTGGTCTTGGAAGCCAGGATCTGGTCCGTTTTTGAAGGAGCCCTAATTGGGAAGGGCTGTTGTAGCTAGCTGGAAGCCATAAGTTCCACCTGATATGTATGTGACGCACCTGTAGGCACCCGCAAACCTGAAGGTATATAAACCGGGTGAAAGCGGTCCGAGTTAGGAGAACGGAGAATTCAGTCAGCCGGGCAGTCACTCGGTCGGTCAGAAGAATCAGAGCGGCCAGAACGTAGGCAGAGCGGTTACAGAAGAGAAACCAGATAGAAGACAGAAGAGAAACCAGATAGAAGAAGTAATGACTGGTCAGAGTTAGGCCGAGGCTCCTGAGGAAGACAGAAGACAGAAGACAAAGAAGAGAGAAGAAAGAAGAAAGAAGCTCTAATTTTCTCTAAGCTAAGCTCTATCTTTCTTTCTCTCTAAGACTCTAAGCTAAGAAGACAAGAAGAAAAGCTCGCTTTAATCTTTCTCTCTACTCTAAGCTAAGCTCTAAGCTCTAAAAGCTTTCTTTAATCTTTCTTTCTTTACTCTAAGCTACTCTACTCTAAGCTAAGAAGAAAAATCTTTCTTTCCCTCTCTAAGAAAAATCTTTCTTTCCCTCTCTAAGCTCTAAGAAAGTAGAAGTAAAAGTAGCAAAAGCTATACTCTGCCTCCGAGAATTTTCCTCCCGTGGCGGCGCCGTGGCTGGCCGTGACAGGCAGTTTACACGTTTTCCCCAGCTTTGAAGGTTAAATACCCGAGAAATGCCAAGGCAAGAGTAGAAAGCAAGGGCTGGGGATGTGGCTCAGCGGTAAAAGCGCTCGCCTCGCACGTGCACGGCCCGGGTTCGATCCTCAGCACCGTGTAAAAATAAAATGCATTGTGTACAACTAAAAGCAAATAAATAAATTTTTTTTAAAAAAAAGAGTAGAAAGCAAGTTTTATTTAAGAATGAGACACAGAGAGAACCAACTTCTCCAGAAAGAATTCAGGTCCCAGAGCCAGATGCCCACGGGAGGGGATGGTCTTCTCTCCTTTACAGATCTCAGATTTCTTCTCCTCCCCACCTCCTCTTTCTATCCTGTGTGTGTGCCCAAAGGTAGGAAAAGAGCAGCCCAGGTACATCTCCTTGTGTTGGGAGGAGTGATCCCCCAGAGTTGTTAGCAACTGCTTGAGGAGGAATGCTCTGCAGGTATTAGCATCCATTTCCTTTTCTTTGGTAATTAGTCCTTATTTTTTGACCTGATCATTCACTATCTATGCTGACTACCTGTCCTGTGTCCTGTCTCAGAATCAAGATAAAATTCAGAGTGATGAGCCTTGAGGACAGAGTTCTAGGTAATTAAAATCACATCCATCTCTCCCACCTCAAATCACCAATTTTCATTATTCTGGTCTGACACTCTTTCAGGATATAAAGGATTTTAGCCAAGTTCCCCCAGAGAAAGGGAAACTGAGTGTTCTGGCTGACAATGTGTGCCAGACCTTAGCAATGCTAACCAGTAGACCTGCCACTTGACAAATGTGCTGCCAGTGACCTGCAGTAGGACCCCATCATCTCCATTACATTCTGACTCTGAGGAGCAAGCCACTCCCCACCAGATTCCCATCACAAAGGGAACAACAGGACTGAATAGATCTGTGGCACAGCACATCTATCTGTGACAAGATGTTCTACATGGATGTTTGTACACGACGTACATAGGAGAGCGGGAGGTCCAAATAAAGATGGGGGGTGGACCCATCGTTTTTCACACCTTCATGTGTCACAGGTACATCTTCCAGCTACTGGATGACCACGTATTTGTGTCTTGTGGAAAATTCTCACCAGCTTCCAAATTATGATGAAGAATAAAAGCAAATGAATGTTCACTACACAAATTACATGCCGTCATTCAACATGTTTGTAGAGGGCAAAACTTGCAAAATTTCTGCAATGGACTGTGTCATGGAGGCAACAGTCAGGCACTGCCCTCTGGTGGCCATGTGAGAAAATGACAGGAGAGCTGTAGAGCTAGGTGATTGTCTGCAAAAGCACGTATGCACGTGGAACATCATATCCAAATTCTGTAAGATCAATGCTTTGGTGGTGTCATCTTGAAATCACTGTTTTTTCCACTTCAAATTGTGACAAAGAGGGGCCTTTTTTTCAAGTTGCAGCACTTCAAAAAATATTCTCAGGTCTCCAGATCAGGCTCCGTCTCACATGAACAGCATAGCATCGGTAATAAAGTGTGGAGAATACCTGGTTTACACAACAGGTACTTATGGTCACTTTAAACACAATCGTACAACACACCAAACCATATTGATGGAATTCTTGTGATTATATAGACCATAAAGAATTTTAGATAATTTAAGAGTATCACCACATACATCTCTAGATGTTCACCTAAATTTAGACAGTTTTACAAAACTTGGATAATCTTATATTCCCAGTTACTCTGATAATTCATTATGAGCATTTCTCCATGCCCTTCAGTGTTTTGAAAATAGAATTTAAGCCAGGCGCAGTGGTCCACACCTGTAATCTCAGCCACTTGGGAGGCTGAGGCAGGAGGATTCCAAGTTCAAAGCCAGCATCAACAACCTTGCGAGGCTCTAAGCAACTTAGCAAGATCCTGTCTTGAGATAAAAAAATAAAAAAGGGCTGGGAATGTGGCTCAATGGTTAAGTGCCCCTGGGTTCAATCCCAACAACCAAAAGTTTAAAAATAAAAATATATCACATGAGGGCTGTGGTTGTAGCTCAGGGGTAGAACACTTGCCTTGCAAGTGTGAGGCCCTGGGTTTGATTCTCAGCACCACATAGAAAAATAAATAAAGTTATAAAAAAAATCACATGATATACCAATTTCATTTATCCACACTTATTTTTAGTTTATTGCAACTATTTTTTATCAACCAATTATATGTGATATAAATGACTTGATATCTTGTTTGCATTACAATGTACTTATTATAGATTCTGTCTCTTAAAGATTTAGGGATCACTATTTGTTCATTTTCAAGTGTCCAGTCTGGGGTAGATCCCGACTTTGCCCTCTTCTCTGGGAATAAAGAATTACCAAGAAAAGAGAGGCTGTGGGGGCATGGAACCAAGAGAACCCCAAATAAACTCTCCAGCTTCACTTGCTTTTAGTTACTGGCTTTGAGTTCACTTTAAACATAATCACGAAATTTGGAGGTGGCACAGTTGAATGACATTAGTCGTCCAACTAGTTCTGCTGTAGCCTCCTATTGTGGTTTGGCTATGAAGTGTCCTCAAACGCTCCTGCGTTAACACAGGAAGGTGGGATGAGTGGAGCTGTAGCCTGCTCAGCCCATCCTAGTTCCAGCCGACTGACTAGGAGGTGACTAGGCAGACGGGGCATGACTGCAGGAGGTGTGTCCCTGGGGATGTCCCTGGAAGGATGCCTCTTCCCTGTGGCCCTTTCCCTCTCCCCTCTCTCTGTTGACCATGAAGAAGTCTGAAACTGTGAGTCAAGATAAACTTTTCCTTCTAAGTTGTTCTTATCAAGTATTTTGATCACAGTGAGAGAAACCGGAGACGTCCTCCGGTGTGGGGGGTCATGATGATGATCATTGCTGAAGTCATTTTCAGGGACTTGGAGGCTGCTGTTGCAGAGACCACCCACTCTGCACGTGGGCCTGCATGCCTCCTCTAGGAACATTGCTCTCCAGTAGCCTCCACTTGTTCATTCAGCTCCCTGGAAGCTTCTCCAGACTCTGTCCTTTTGCATTTTTTTTTTTAAATATTTAGACTTGTACACAATTTTTGTTTTTACGTGGTGCTGAGGATCGAACCCGGGCCGATTGCTAGGCGAACGCTCTACCACTGAGCCACAACCCCAGCCCTGTCCTTTTGCATTTTTATCAAGCCATTATGGAGGCGAGATTGATTACATCCTTGGCCACGGGTGAAACTGAACCTTCAGCTTCCCATTCCTTCCCAAAAGCTGTGCGTGGAGGTGAAAGTCCCAACCCTCTAATCCTGCTTTGCTCTTTCTGGTGACTACTCCCCACCCTCAAGCTTTTTAGGGACTGCCCACCACCAGTCGACTCATTAATATACAAAAAGACATCACTTCAGCATTTTTGGTTTATTTGTTTTTTGTGGTACTAGGGATTGAACCCTAGGGTGCTTTATCATTGAGTCACACACACCCCAGCCCTTTTTATTTTCTGAGACAAAATGTCACTACACTGACAAAGCTAACCTCAAACTTGAGATCCTCCTGCCTCAGGCTCCCGAGTCACTAGGATGACAGGTGTGCCCCACCATGCTCACAAGTCACATCACTTTGGAGAGTCCAAGGATTTTAGGAGTTACACACCAGCAAAGAGGAATAAAGACCAGATACATATTTCACAATATCACACAAGTCAGCATCTCCCATCACTTCCTGGTCAGTTTTCTGTATCAAACACCTTGGTCTGCCTGGGCGTACTGGCGCACGCCTGGAATCCCAGCAGCTCAGGAGGCTGAGGCAGGATGATTGCGAGTTCAAAGCCAGCCTCAGCAATGGCAGGGTGCTGAGCAACTCAGTGAGACCATCTGTCTAAATAAAATGCAAAATAGGGCTGGGGATGTGGGTCTGTGGTCGAGTGCCTCTCAGTTCAATCCCTGGTACCAAAAAAACCAAAAACCTTGGTCTGAGATAGGAATTTAGGGGTACAGAGAACACTGAATCTCAAAACAGAATCACCCACAAATTCTTGGAATGTGAAACTAACAACTCATGAGCAAACTTACCTCCGTTCCTTTTGCCTATGTCCTTGCCCACAACTTGGTGACTAACTGATAGAAAAACAAGACCACAGGACAACCAAAAGGCACCTGCAGGAGCCATCCCTCTACTGGGAATGTGCATTTGAGACTTTGGTGACCAAGAAATGACCCAAACTCCATTATAATCATAAAAGGCACCACCCAAGGTAGAGATTTAAGATGCAAATGTGAAATGCAATGAAGGAAGTACCATTATTGAAATATGCAAGGTTAGAAGAGGCCCCAAGGAAAACTGGCACAAAATTGTGTCACCCTGCTCTGACTCCACCTCTAGCTCAGCCTCCTACCTACTCCATAAATGTTAGAACCCCAGGTCAAATGAATACATAACAATGAAGCCTACTATCATACATAATTATAATGTGCCAATAAAAAAAAAAAGGAAAGAGAACCCCAAACTAAGATAGCAGGACTCACTCTCTCCAAGATCATCCACACTCCCAGTCTCAAGTGTGTACTTTCCCTTTATAGTAAATCTTTTCTTGCTCCACTACTCAATACATGACATGTCCTCAAATTTTTTTTTTATGTGATGTGGCTCATAACCTGGAAGGTATTGGGCATGGTGGCACACACCTGTAATCCCAGCAACCTGGGAGGCTGAGGCAGGAGGATGATCACAAGGTGGAGACCAGCCTGGTCAACTTAGCAAGACCTTCAGCAACTTAGCGAGACCCTCCTTCAAAATAAAAAAAGGATAAGAATGTAGCTCAATAGTAGAGAGCCCCTGGGTTCCATTCCCAGTGGTAGGGCTGTGGAGGTTCTTCCCTTCCCACTGAAACAACTCCCTGTCGCTCAAGCCCACCACCACATGTAAACACAGGCAAGCAAGCATACAAGAAAGCCTCAAGGTAGGTCAACCAAATGCCCAAGTTTATTAACATGTCCCAGAAGCCACTCCACTGTTAGACAAGGGACGATTCCTGAACCCCACAGCTCCCATGCTGCAGACCCAGGGCCACGCGGCCTGAACAGAGCTGCTGACCCTGACGTGCTTCTTGAGTTCTCGCTGCCTTCTGCTATGCGTTAGATGGCACCAGCAGGAGACATCGGGGCACCAAATGGCACACCGCTCTTCTCTCCCCTCTTCCCACATATCATCAGAAAGGCCAGAAGACAGGAGAGCGAGCGCTGGGCTCTATACTGTCCTCGGCACTCTCGGCCCAGCCACAGAGGGTCCAAACCCCACAGTGGCTGCTCCCACCACTCTCCAGCCCCGTGGCTTTTCTCTTGGGGAGATGACTCTCATGTCTGCTTTTTCCATCTGTAAAATGAACCAGGGCTGGTGTAAGGATCCAATGACGTAATGAATGTTACACTGATGCAAGCATGTCATTAAAACAGCCAAACAGTCAGGTGCAGTTGTGCACACCTGTAATCCAGCTACTTGGCAGGTTGGGACAGGAGGATAACGGTTCAAGGCCAGGCTTGGCAACTTCATGAGACCCTATTTTAAAATAGAAAAGAGCTGGGGAGATAGCTCAGTGGTAGAGCATCCCTGGCTCAATCCCCAGTACCACAAACAAAAAAACCAAATTGACCTAAAGAGTTAACTCAGAGAATGCCTGAAGCTGGGGTGGTTGGTGGTTAAACAGCACAAAGGTAGCTTTCCTGCAAGGACCAATCATTTGAACAACTCCTGGTACAGCACAAAGCCCAGGACTTACCACAAAAAAATGCAAAGCAAATTATTTTTCACCAGTTCCTGAAACCAATTGAAAACATGAGCAAGGATGACAGCCACTGCAGTAGCAGGCATTACTGTTAGAAAAATGCTGGACATAGTCAACTTAGCCAGGAACACTGTGTTAGTGGAATAAAAGGGTTTATTGGGGTGCCACGTGGGCAAGGGTAGGGAAAGGAAGGGAAGGGAAGGGGGGTAGGGAAGGGATGGACGGGAATAGGGACAGACAGGAACAGAGGCAAGCGCGAACAGAGAGCAGGAACAAGGGCAGAGTTCAGTCTGGGGCTGGCTTAAATAGAGTAGGGGTCATAAAAGCCCCTTGGAGTGAGTCCTTGCCCTATAGGCTCCCAGAGGTCAGGAGGTTAGTGGACAGGGCACTTGCTGGTCAGGTTTGCTGGTCACGCTGAGGATCTTGGGAGGTGTAGTTTTTCACAAAGCACCTGGGGAGGCGCGGCCTCCTGCCTGGAATCCAACACTTACTGTGTCCTCACTCGTGCCAGGTGCTGTTCAAGTAACTTCATGTCCATCAACTTATTCAATTCGCCACCCAACTCAAGATTGGAACTCTTCAAGATTTAAACTCCTCCTCAACTTGACAGATATGAGAGGTTAAAAACAACTTGCCCAAGGACACACAGAAACAGGGCAGAGCTCAAGACCAAGAGGACCCATTCAACGGAGTTGTCAAACTGAATCACAGAAACCCCGAAGGAGGCGGGTGTGGTGCTGTACAACTGCAATCCCAGCTACGCAGGAGGTTGAAGCAGGAAGATCACAAGTTAGAAGCCAGTCTGGGCAACTGAGCAAGACCTTGTCTCAAAACAAAAAAAGCACAGGGGGGGCTGGGGTTGTGGCTCAGCGGTAGAGCGCTCGCCTAGCACGTGCGCGGCCCGGGTTCGATCCTCAGCACCACGTACACATAAACACATTGTGTACAACTAAAAGCAAATAAATAAATATCAAAAAAAAAAATAAAAAAGCACAGGGTTCAGTCCTTCAGTCCCTGCCTCCCGTGGCTCGCAGGAGGAGGAGGCTGACGTCACGACTGAGCCACCAAGTCCACTGTGTCGCAGCCGCCTCCTGCCTCCTCTCACTGTTCACTTCTCAGCCTGCTCGCTGAGAGGATTGTGGATCTGCAAGGAGAGGTGGAAGGAAAAGGCAGTGGTCTGGGTCTGGCCAGGTCTGCAGAAGGCCATCCCCAGTTATCTGCATGGGCCATAAGTGATTTCCTGCCTGGCACTTGGGTGTAGCTCAGCAACACAGCACTTGCCTAGTGAGGCCCTGGGTTCAATCCCCAGTACCGAAAAGAGAGAAAGAAACAAGAAATCCTAAAGTTACAGAATGCAGTTTTCAATAGGCAAATGTTCAAGCTGGTATCTCCTGATGATATAAGCTGACTGTACGAAGCAGAACTGTCCAGAGAGGCAGGCATGCTGCAAGGAGAAGCATCCAGGCAGCCTTGCCCTGGACAGGCCTGTCCTGCCAAGCCCATGGCCCATCTGGCCCAGGGCTTAGTCACCCTGTTGCAGTTTGTAAATAAAGTGTTGCCAACAGCTCCTGTGCTGGTGCAAGATGTGAAATGATCAGGTTATGAGAGCTTTCATAAAGGACCAATAGGCAGGTAGGGCCTGGCTGCAGGAAGTTAGGTTACTGGGGGTGTGCCTTTGGAGTATGTATTTTGTTCCTGGCTCCTTACACTCTCTGCTTCCCAGCTGCTATGAGATGAGCAGCTTTCCTCCCCCATGCCCTTCTGCCAGGATGTTCTGCCTCACCTTAGGCCCAGAGCAATGGAGTCAGCTGACCAGAGCCTAAACCTCTGAAACCATAAGCCAAAAATAATTTTTTCCTCTTCCAAGTTGTTCTTCTCAGGTATGTTAGAGCGATGGAAAGCTAACAGCCCCTTACTCCAGATCCACTCTGGGAGGCACTGGGAGAGCTGTCCAGAGAGGATAGATCAAATAATGAAGATCTTTATGGCATAAGAGAAGGGGGGCTGGGGTTGTGGCTCAGTGGTAGAGCGCTCACCTAGCACGTGCGCAGCCCAGGTTCCATCCTCAGCACCACACAAAAATAAAGACATTGTGTACAACTAAAATAAATAAATTTTTTTTTCTTTTAAATAATGGGGCTAAAAGGGCTTCTGTGAAAAGGAAAATCCTACAGGTAACTGCCTTGCACAGCACACTCGGGACAATAGGGCAGGTGTTCCCCTGGGATGACCCTCACTCTAGTTGTGTCTCCTGCAGGGCCTCTGCTGGATACTGCACAAGGTCACAATGGCAGAAAGATCTCAACCTCTCCTGTTTGTTCTAATTAGTGACTCCACATTGATTCTTTATCAGTTTGTCTTCACCTCTAGCACAAATGCTGATTTTTTTTTTTTTTTTAGTCTTTTCCTGTAAACAATGCTTTTATAGAGGGATCACTTCTGATAGTTTCCTGATTCAGATAAGGAAAATGCCATCTTGGCTTCTCCCCTCAAGGGCAGTGTTATCTCAAGGGCTCTGATAAACAAGAAAGGGACCTGGGAAGGTCCTTAAGCCTACATAGCTTCAAGGTTCCAGAAGTAAATGGTCTAAAGCCATCTAAAAGTGGGTGTAGATGATTCAAAGATGCAAGTATCAGGTGTGTCAAGATCAAGTTCTCTGAGCAGTAGGTGCTCCCTGTGAAGTAATCCTTTCTATGGGAATACCAATTAACCTTTCTTTATTCTAGAAAAAATCTTTAAATTGCCTACAGTGTGACTAAAAGTGTGAAGCCTTCTACTAGAGCCAGTGCTCCAATCACTAGACAGCACCCTCAGGACTTTTAAGTAATCTGAGTCCATGTCTTCATGCCCAGCACATCCAGTTCAACCTTCTTCTCATTACCCTTGGACAGTGAGGCAGCCTGACCCTACCATTAGCTCCTCCTGAGCTGCTAGGTCTGACTCCAGAGAGGACAGAAAGCTCCTTTGGTGGGAACCAGGAAGCACTGGACCATGGGAAATAAGTCGTCAGCCTTCAGCGAATGTTGTTTCTCTCAACTAAAATGATCAAAACTCAAAATTGGGTGTCCCCATCATGTGTGCGGCAGCAGGGGCGCTGTCGCTGGGGTTTAACCCAGAGGTGCTCTACCACAAAAGCGAGTCCTTCAGAAGGGAGGCACAGAACCCAGACGTCAGATACGGTGGTCTGGAAGCCCAACTCCATGTCCTCATGTCCACTGCATATTATTCAACTTGCTCCTTACTACCCTTGCTGGCACTCTTCCCTAACAATAGCCTCCTCCTTCACCTGACTCCTACTGGTCTGGTTATTCTTCTTAGTGGAAGGAAGGGAGCACAGGGATGTGGGAAATAACTATACCAAGAACATACCTTCAAGACCAGTACAGAAGACAGCTAATTTGCTAACTAGCAAATTACTCTATTTACACTTATAATGGTCCATAATTTTCCAAGTATTAACTTAAATGTAGGTGTCAACCCACAAACATATGGACTGGTCCATTTCCACTTCATGAAGTAGGTGATATGAAATTTAAAAACACACTAGATGCACACCTGTAATCCCAGCTACTCAGGAGGCTAAGGCAGAAGGATCACAAGTTTGAGGCCAGCCTGGGCAACTCAGCAAGACCCTGTCTCAAAATTTAAAAAGGGCATGAGATAGAGCTCAGTGTGAGTACCCCTAGAAGTTTAATCCCCAGTACCCTCCCCCAAGGAAAAAAAAAGAAATTGAAAAATACTCGTGGAAACATAAAGCACTTGTTTATTATTGCTATAATCAAGGCAAAAAACTCTAAAAACAATCAGCATTGATAATGGAAGTATAATCAGAACCATTACTCATAAATTTACAGTTTGTTCTCCGCTGTTGAGACTTGACTGTTTCATACACACCAACAATAACAAGACCTTGACTACAGAAGAGGAAGAAGAAAGAACTTGGAAGTTACAAAGCATGGCTTGACCACTTTCCTAGTTCCTGACTTCAGACCAATCACTTACCCTCTTTGAACCTGTTTCATCCTGTGTTTAAAAAAAGTTAGAGAGGGGGCAGAATAACCCTACCCACCACATACAGGATCAATTTAGATAATACAGGAGAGAACATGGAGGAAATTGCTCTGTAAACCCTAAAAAATTATACAAAATACAGTATCACTAAGCAAGAACGGGAAGGGATCATCAGCTTATAGAAGCCTGAATGACAGTCACCAAGAATCTTAAATCCTGGGATTGATGACTAAGTCCCCAGACTAAGGAAGTATCTGCCTTGACAAGCCATTTAATATGGACCCAACTGTAACCTAGAAACACTGTCAGTTTTATTTTACCTTAATATACATTTGTATAGGTAATAATAAAAAGGCTATTACACAATGATTCAGTGAGTTTTAACTAGTTTCAAGAATAATGCATGCAGTTACAAATGAGAGGTAGAAAGACACTGTATTAAAGTGACCCTAAAAAAAATACAAACATCATATAAATAAATGTTCAAATGAAGGTAGAAAGACACTGTATGGAATTTGCTGGATACAGATAAATAAGGTAGAAATTACATTACTTTGTCAAAGTAAAGGAAATCCGTGTTTGTTTGTTTTTATCAGTACATTAAAATTAGAACAATGCCAAAGAGCTTCTGCACAACTGTCAGTTCAGAATATTTTATGTAAAAGGCTTAAAATAATAGGATTAAAACAGGTGGATGGTTTATTCAAGTATTCAAGCAGGTAAGTAAAAGAAACCAAATAATATACAACGTAGGAACCATTCCTAACAGGATGTTAACTGCCTGCTTTTCCATTACAAGCTATTTGGTGAACTGTCAGGATTAACATTCAAAATACACATTAGGCTGGAGAGAGCTGCCCAGTTTCCTAAGAGAAAACAAACCTAATTTTTCACTAACTTTATGTTAAAACTCCACATCACTAACAAGCCTTTGATCACCAACTTTGTTTTGGCCCTATGAAAATTCTCAAGAGTATCTCTTGATTCATGATAGTTTTTCTAATACTGTCCAAATAAACCCCATCCTTTAATAAACCTAAGGTCACAGGCATCAATGCACATTTTGCATGCACAAGGAAAAATGCAAACAAAGTAAACACCAGCAACTCAAAATATTACTAAGAAGATCTGTAGGTGTAAATAAACAAATAAAAAAATGCAAAGGTTCACATGAACACAGTTTTGATCATTTAAAAGTTCAATAGAGAGTACATGTGAATTCTGGAAAGGGTATATGTGTATAATCAAGTAAAATACTTTAAACAAGTCCATTGTGCCTCAGTTAGTTTTAAATTGCAAAATCCAATACATAGTTGTTTTAATAAATTAGTGAAATATGAAAGATTTTGGAAGAATTAACATATGTCCATACTAGATCAAATTGAAGATTTCAAAATTTATTCCAAGAGCCATCTTTTGCTTCTTCTTAAACTAGTTCTTCCTGAGCTGTTGAAAGATGCATGCTCAGGTTCAGACAAACTCACCCCAAACATCAAACTGCCTGACAAGATGTAGAGTCTTGCTTGTATACACCTCAGCAAACACATGGCATTTCATACATTGCTCTATGAATTGAGTGAAGTGCCACTTGCCTTATTTCATATTTAATTATCCATAAGAATAAATGATAATTCTAGTTCTAAGGTACGTTTATTTACCAAGTTCAAACAGGGAGCAAAGTGGAATACTCTTGCTTCTGCCTCTACAAAGAAAAAGGGAAAAGGGAGTGTCTTCTCCAGTAAGGCAGATTTTCTACAAACATGTAGTCTTTGGATTGTTTGTTCTTTCTGAAATTGCTGTTTGTTCTTTGGTAGTCACCAGTTAAACTAGTTTCCTGGGGATGGGTGACAGAACCAAGCTGTGATCTCAAACGTATCAACCCCTGCTCCCGCGCTGGCCCGTGGACAAGCCTGCTCTCACACAGTCGCAGTGCGACGGCAGAGTGCCGACAATCTTCTTTCAATACTAGATTTATCTAGAAATAAAATAATTTCTAAAAATTCAGAATTAAAAGCACTTACATTTTCAAAATCAAGGAAAGAACAACTAAGAGGGGGGAAAAATCACTAACTCTATTGGAATCATTGTCTCTTTTCAATCTTTGCCCTGAATGTAATAGAATATATTTTCTTCTATCTGGTAATAGTTTAGATATGATTTTTAACTTAGTGGTAAAATTCAGAGAAGCACATCACACAGAAAGCATTTGGATTTTCTTCACACTACCTGCTCCTCGAAAATCAGACTGTTGGGCTTTTATCTGAGAAGTAGGACTATCCCCCAGAATCCTATCCATCTCTAGTACATACCCAGTACGGTATCACTCTACAGTTCATATTCTATATCAATCTGCAGTACACAGGATCTTTATAGGATTCTGCAGTCAATAAGCTCAGGAGGCTTAAGATAGTTGTGTTCAACAACAAAAACAATATTCTTGGGGCTGGGATTGTGGCTCAGCGGTAGAGCGCTCGCCTAGCACGTGCGCGGCCCAGGGTTCGATCCTCAGCACCACGTACAAATAAACCCATTGTGTACAACTAAAGCAAATAAATAAATATTAAAAAGAAAAAACAATATTCTCCTACATACATGAGCACACACTTACTAACAAAGTAATACAGTGTAGAAATCTAAAGACTAATGACAAAAACCATCTGTAATTTACATGCATAATCCCTAATCCTCTCAACTCTGCCAGGTAGGCATTGCTGTCTCCATCATACAGAATAAGAAACTAAGACAACAGAAAGGTTAAGTGATTTACTCAAGTTTGGAAAGCCAAGATTCAACCCGGGTAGTATGTTTACAAACCCTAAGCTCTTTTTATTACACACTGCAGGATACAACTAAATTGCCATCAATAAATACAGTGGTCTTTCCTTATCCACAAGGGATATATTCCAAAAACCCCCAATGGATGCCTGAAAGCATCAAGAGTATCAAACTCTATTTACAAGCACGGCAATAACAACACAAGAGATCTGATAAACAAGAGAGCTCCTCAGTGACTACCAGGCAGGTGGCATATCTCATAGCGTGGACAGGCTGGGCAAAAGGATGGAGCAATTTATCACACTAGGGATTGTTTGTTTCTGAGTTTTCCATTTAATATTTTTATTTTATTTTTTAATATATATATTTCAGTTGTAGGTAGACACAATACCTTTAAAATAAAAGTATTTATGTGGTGCTGAGGATCGAACCCAAGGCCTCACACATGCAAGACAAGAGCTCTACCGCTGAGCCATAGCCCCAGCCCCCCATTTAATATTTTTAGACCTTGGGAACTGAAAATGTGGGAAGCAAAGCTGTAGATACTGGGAGACTACTATGTAGGTCAGCTTACATTTATGTACATTTTCAATGTCTGCAGGGTCCTGTAGAATCTTAGTTAGGCCTTCCAAACGAAGGGCTGCCTTATGGTAGCGATAAACAACATCTTCAGTCTGCTGAAACATCTCATCCAGGGCTGCAGACTGAACCTGGAACCAGTCAACAAAAAGATTCTTAAATTTTCCAAGAAAATACAAATTCATCTGGGCAATGCAGCTTTTAAATAGCATCTACCTAAAATGCTATAGCCTACTAAACTATATAGAACTTAGATTCCTCAGGATGAGCTACTTAAAGTAGATCTCATTAAAAGATTTTGTTACAATAATATGATGAAACAATGTTAAGAGTCATTTGATGGCTTCTTTTTCAATCCCCAATACCCTACCCCACCAAAAAAAAAATGTTGGGGAACTTCAATTCCTCCTTTTGTAGGATGTAATCACAACACTCGGGATTCAAAAGATACTGATAGAGATAAGTACTGTAGTGCTATACAATATTAAACCTTAAAAAGGGTTACCATTTCCACAGCACAATTATAGATGAGTTTCTCTGCAGTTACACTGTTGATTTCATCAATAAATCTCTGTTTGTCAGAGAAGAAACAAGTCAGCTTTTCTGTGAGTTTTTTGTACATGGTGATGCAGAATTTATATCGCTCATTCAGATTTTTGACAACTGGGAAAAAGTTGAGATGAGAACAAATTTTAATTTTCCTCTAGAAATGATGACACAGTAACACACACCTTTCCTGCTGATTTAAGGAAAGTAACATTATATGATCATTGAAAGGAAGGATCAGAACCCAGGTTCTATGATCTCTATTTCAGTATGAAAAGACAAAATAAAGCCCTTACAACCTCTCTGAATCAAATACATGGCGG
This sequence comes from Tamias sibiricus, assembly GCA_025594165.1. NCBI lineage: Eukaryota > Metazoa > Chordata > Mammalia > Rodentia > Sciuridae > Tamias > Tamias sibiricus. The sequence continues at coordinate 183,162,648 of CM046660.1, forward strand.
AAAACAAGATATCAGCATCTTTTTCCCTGTTAAGAATACTGAAGAACACAATGCATCCTCATCACAAATTCTCTTTTTTGTTGGATGGGAAGGGACATGTGTCACCACACTTTGCCTTATGAAGTCTTAATTTGGTACAGAGTAATACAATGCATATTATTCCTATCAACAGTTTAGAGCAATAAAATGGATATTACTCCTGTCATTCCAATTGTTTTCATGAGACTATTCATTTTAATGGCTTTTAAATAAGGCTAAGAGTATAGTAATAGTACAATTCAGAGTACACGAATGGTGTGATCAATTATGTTACTATGGTAATAATGAAAGATAAGTAAAAAATAATTTTTCATGTGACTATACTTTGTATACAACCAGAGATGTAAAAATGTGCTCTATAAGTGTAATATGAATTGTAATGCATTCTGCTGTCATATATAACAACTTAGAATTTTAAAAAAGTAAAAAAATAAATTTTCTCCATTTAACCACTTAGTAGCTTCTATTTTATTTATTTATTTGTTTGTTTGTTTTATTTGTTATACAGGCCTTTAGAGTGCAATTCCTTTCATATTACATATAAAGAGCAGTTTTCCAAGTCATTGGTTTTACACAAAGTATTTTCATACCATTTGAGTTTTTATACATTCAATTAGTATATTGATGTCAAACTCCTTCTGCCACTGTTTCTGTCCCCTTACCCCTTTCCCTCCCCTCCCCCCTTTTTTCTATTTAACATTCCTTCATTCCTCTCAGCCCCTCTCCCTTACCACTATAATTCAGTATCATCATAGCAAAGGAATTAATCGACCTTTGGTTTTCTGGGATTGGCTGACTTCACTTAGCATTATTTTCTCCAACTCTATGCATTTACCTGCAAATGCTATGATTTTATTCTCTTTTAGTGCTGAGTAGTGTTCCATTGTGTATATATACCAGAGTTTCCCTATCCATTCATCTATTGATGGGCATCAGGGTTGTTTCGCCTGTAATCCCAGCACTTTGGGAGGCTGAGGCAGGAGGATCGCGAGTTCAAAGCCAGCCTCAGCAATGGCGAGGCACTTAGTAACTCAGTGAGACCCTGTCTCTAATAAAATACAAAAAAAAGGGCTGGGGATGTGATCCAGTGGTCGAGTGCCCCTGAGTTCAATCCCCAGTACCAAAAAAAAAAAAAAAAAAAAAAAAAAAAAAAGAATACTGAAGAACACAATGCATCCTCATCACAAACTCTCTTTTTGTTGGATGGGAAGGGACATGTGTCACCACACTTTGCCTTATGAAGTCTTAATTTGGTATAGAGTAATACAATGCATATTATTCCTATCAACAGTTTAGAGCAATAAAATGGATATTACTCCTGTCATTCCAATTGTTTTCATGAGACTATTCATTTTAATGGCTTTTAAATAAGGCTAAGAGTATAGTAATAGTACAATTCAGAGTACACGAATGGTGTGATCAATTATGTTACTATGGTAATAATGAAAGATAAGTAAAAAATAATTTTTCATGTGACTATACTTTGTATACAACCAGAGATGTAAAAATGTGCTCTATAAGTGTAATATGAATTGTAATGCATTCTGCTGTCATATATAACAACTTAGAATTTTAAAAAAGTAAAAAAAAATAAATTTTCTCCATTTAACCACTTAGTAGCTTCTATTTTATTTATTTATTTGTTTGTTTATTTTATTTGTTATACAGGCCTTTAGAGTGCAATTCCTTTCATATTACATATAAAGAGCAGTTTTCCAAGTCATTGGTTTTACACAAAGTATTTTCATACCATTTGAGTTTTTATACATTCAATTAGTATATTGATGTCAAACTCCTTCTGCCACTGTTTCTGTCCCCTTACCCCTTTCCCTCCCCTCCCCCCTTTTTTCTATTTAACATTCCTTCATTCCTCTCAGCCCCTCTCCCTTACCACTATAATTCAGTATCATCATAGCAAAGGAATTAATCGACCTTTGGTTTTCTGGGATTGGCTGACTTTATTTAGCATTATTTTCTCCAACTCTATGCATTTACCTGCAAATGCTATGATTTTATTCTCTTTTAGTGCTGAGTAGTGTTCCATTGTGTATATATACCAGAGTTTCCCTATCCATTCATCTATTGATGGGCATCAGGGTTGTTTCCACAATCTAGCTATTGTGAATTGTGCTGCTATGAACATTGATGTGGAATAGCTTCTATTTTTATCTATGCTTCAGAGCAATTTTTCCCCAAGTAGAGAAAGAAAGCAAATTATTTCTGATATTACAACCAGACAATTAGAAAAGCAGATTTTAATTGATGCTTGTACTTTATAATAAGGTCAGTTAAGCGAAAACTGTGCCTATGAATTTTTGTATTGGTTAACAAAGCAGTATATTTTCTAACAGTTTTATTAAGCCAAAATTTCTTAAATAATAGAAAATGTAGAAACGGGTCCAGTCAATGCTTTTAGATGCAAACTATTAAAAAATGACACCATGCCTAAAGTTAGCAAAGTTTAGTGGGAGATGTAATAAAATTTTGGGCTGGTGATGTAGCTCAGTGGTAGAGCACTTGCCTAGCATGCACAAGGCCCTGGGTTTAATCGCCATACCACAAAAATAAAAAGAGAAAAGAATATTTTATCAAAAGTGGTAACCAGACTTATAAATTACAGGAAGTTCATTAAATAAATTACATTAAGTGTTACTTAAATGTTGGTGAGGCTGGGTGTGGTGGCACACACTTGTAATCTCAGCACTTGAGAGGCTAAAGCAGGAGGATCACAAGTTCAAAGCCAGCCTCAGCAATGGAGAGGCACTAAGCAACTCAGTGAAACCCTATCTCTAAATAAAATAAAAAATAGGGCTGGGGATGTGTTTCAGTAGTTGAGTGCCCCTGAGTTCAATCCCCAATACCCTACCCCACCAAAAAAAAAATGTTGGGGAACTTCAATTCCTCCTTTTGTAGGATGTAATCACAACACTCGGGATTCAAAAGATACTGATAGAGATAAGTACTGTAGTGCTATACAATATTAAACCTTAAAAAGGGTTACCATTTCCACAGCACAATTATAGATGAGTTTCTCTGCAGTTACACTGTTGATTTCACCAATAAATCTCTGTTTGTCAGAGAAGAAACAAGTCAGCTTTTCTGTGAGTTTTTTGTACATGGTGATGCAGAATTTATATCGCTCATTCAGATTTTTGACAACTGGGAAAAAAGTTGAGATGAGAACAAATTTTAATTTTCCTCTAAAAATGATGACACAGTAACACACACCTTTCCTGCTGATTTAAGGAAAGTAACATTATATGATCATTGAAAGGAAGGATCAGAACCCAGGTTCTATGATCTCTATTTCAGTATGAAAAGACAAAATAAAGCCCTTACAACCTCTCTGAATCAAATACATGGCGGAAAACAAGATATCAGCATCTTTTTCCCTGTTAAGAATACTGAACAACACAGTGCCTCCTCATTAGGAAACTCTCTTTCATTAGACAGGAAGGGACAACTCCAGGGCTCCTACAGCCACACTGCCATACCTTGTTTCCCAGCCGTGGATGGGCTCAGCTTCCCGGACTTGATCTGAGCTTTGCAAGATGCAGGGAAGCTGCAAGTAGCTGTGCTGCTTTCATGTATAACACCTGCTGTTCTACCCGCCTGCTCCAGGAAGACAGGAGCAGAGAGTTATCTTGAGAACCAACCCACCAGATGTGGTGCTCCAATATCAGGCCACCATTCAAATATCCTTTCTATAAACATATCCTCTCCTCCTTGGTTTTTTAATGCCAATACAACTCCTGAAGGGAGAAGGTTTGACATGAAGACAGATGTGTGAACTTTGACTACAACAGAAATACTCAGATAAAAATCCATGCCATCTCTTTATAAAGGCAAGGCTGAGGTTATAAAATTCTCTTGGTTCATACAGTGACATCGTACACATTGAAGTAACTCAGAGATTCATTTGAAGATTTTAATAATATTTGACCTTCAGTGGCTGACAATGCCAGCAGCTCGGGCACAAGTTTACAGAAAGCACGGATGTAGCAATGAATGGCAGGGCAGTGCCACGTACCCCCAGTCTTTGCTCAGCTGGCTGATCTGGTCCACAACCACACTCTCCTGAATCTGATACAAAGACACAGCAGATGTGCACAGCTCAGGGTCCCCCCCCCCCACAGCTGTCAGGTCCAGCACACACTCCATGAACATCAGCATCACATTCAGATGGCCTAAGGTGTCTGTGTGTTCTCGCTGCAGCAAAGACACTGTCTTAGAACATTCTAGATAAGGATTTCTGTATACATCTGGGAACTGGGGCACACACCTGCAATTCCATCTACTTGGGATCAGGAAGACAATTTTGCCAGCTTGGATAACTCAAAAACAAACAAAAGGACTGGAGATATAGTTATGCAATTCACTGGTAGAGTGCTCACCTAGGCCCTGGGTTCAATCCCCAGTGCAGGAAAAAAATTTTGTCTGTATTTATTCTGTATTTAGTGTTTTTCTATACTTATGAATGTCAGAATGATCAAAGGAGACTGACATTTTTAAATTTCAGAAAGCTAGTAAGAAAACTAACAAAAATGAAACCAAATGTGGGTTTGTGCAAGTGTTTATGTATGTTTCAGAGCACTCACATAAATAAGCCCCACAGCGAGGAAGTCACTTACCAGAATAAAAACAAAAACCAAAAAATCAAATCAATATATTCAAAACAAAAACATGACAAAACAGACATCAAGACTGCTAGGACAGCTACTCAGGAGGGTGAGACAAAAGGATCACAAGTTTGAGGCCAGCCTGGGCAACTTACGAGACCCTGTCTCAAAGTAGAATTTTTAAAAAATGGACTGAGGATATAACCCCATCAATGCTCAGAAGGAAAATACTTGCCTAGTCTATGTGAGTTCAATTTCTTGTACAAAAAAAATTTTTTTTAATGGAAGGACACTCTGCACACTAAAATCATATTTTTTTTAATTTTTTGAGATGGGGTTCCTGCTATGTTGCCCAGGTCATCTCTATCTCCTGGGCTCAAGGAATCCTCCTAAGTAGTTGACATTACAGGTATGTGCTACTATACCCAGCTCTTAAATCACAATTCTTAATAGTTCAGTGAGTTGTTGTTATTATTCTAGTTTCTGATGGTTTTTCAGTTAGTAGTGATTCCTAATATTAAAGCTCTAATTTTTTGTGTTCTTTTCAGTTAGTTAAAGAGGAGGGCTGGGGTTGTGGCTCAGTGGTAGAGTGCTCACCTAGCATGCATGAGGCACTGAGTTCGATCCTCAGCACCACATAAAAATAAAATAAATATATTGTGTGCACCTAAAACTAAAAAATAAATATTAAAAAAAAAAGAGAGAGGAGCATAGGAAGATATAACAGCAAACTGAGGGATGCTGTCATTTTAAAATGTGTAGTCAATTTTTGCTTTGAGATTTGTGTTTGGTTGTAAATGTATTTTGAAATCTCAAGCAAGAACTAAAAATTTCTCACTCTCCTTTTATGGTTAAAAGAAGAGAATTAGAGCTGGGGCTGGGGCTCAGTGGTAGTGCACTTGCCTGGCATGTGTGAGGCACTGGGTTCAATTCTCAGCACCGCATATAAATAAATAAAATAAAGGTCTATCAACAACTAAAAAAAAATTAAAAAAAAAAGAAGAAGAGAATCGTTTTCCTAGATACAGGAGAATAAACCATTCAATTTTTGAGTCTCTCTGCTCTATGACAGCATATTGTCAACTATACGGCTCCAATATGTTGGAACACTTGCTGGAATGTAATTTATGTCTAATTTGATGGAGCCAAAAAAAAAAAAAGCATTCGGGTTTATTTTTTCCAACTTTAGATTGGACTAGATATATTTTCAAAATTACTACCCACAAAATCACTACAAAAAAATTTGCATGCAATAGTTTTTTAATTTTTATGTGAAAGAGTTAATACTTATTCATACAAAATAGAAATATCAGAGATCCCAGCCGGGCGCGGTGGCGCACGCCTGTAATCCCAGCACTTTGGGAGGCTGAGGCAGGAGGATCGTGAGTTCAAAGCCAGCCTCAGCAATGGCGAGGTACTTAGCAACTCAGTGAGACCCTGTCTCTAATAAAAACACAAAAAAGGGCTGGGGATGTGGCCCAGTGGTCGAGTGCCCTTGAGTTCAATCCCCGGTACCAAAAAAAAAAAAAAAAAAAAAAAAAAAAAAGAAATATCAGCGATCCTACAAGGAGAAAAAATTTGCTCTTTAGTTGGCCTAGAGAGTTGATCATTTAGTTTAAACCTCAGGCTAAGTTAAGACCTCAGGCAGCCAGGGACTGAGGACACATTATCCCACTGAGTGTTTCCTTGAGTCAGGAGTGAGGAACTAAACACACACAGCTCTGAAAACATGAAACAAACTCTGGTTCTGGATTTATGCTCACATATTTCGGGTTATATACAATATGTTTCTCTTCTGTAGAACTAGATCCACAGAGGAAAGGTACTAATCTACAAACATGAGCATCCAGTCTGTTTGGCAGGTATATGACTTTGTTAATGAACAATCTGTCAGTATTGGTTTACTATTATTGTTAAAAATTTTAAATTAGCTGGGCACCTGTAATCCCAGTGGCTCAGGAGGCTAAGGCAGGAGGATGGAGAATTCAAAGCCAGCCTCAGCAACTTACCAATGCCCTAAGCAACTCAGTGAGACCCTGTCTCTAAATAAATTTTTTAAAAAAAAAAAAAAACATACAAACAAGGGCTGGGGATGTGGCTCAGTGCCTGTAATCCCAGCAGTGCTCCTGGGTTCAATCCCCAGTCAGCAATGGGGAGGCACAAAGTAATAAAATAAAAAAAAATAATGGGGAAACCCAGTGGTCGAGTGCCCCTGAGTTCAATCCCCAGTACCAAAAAAAAAAAAAAAATACAAACAAGGGCTGGGGATGTGGCTCAGTGGTTAAGTGCTCCTGGGTTCAATCCCCAGTTAAATAAATAAATAATGTTTTATTTTTAAAATTAAAATTTGTAATTTAAAATAATAAACCAATTATGCCTATTTATTTTTGTCTTGTAAAGAAAACTTTGAGAATAAAAGCTTATTTTTTAGGACACAGATTATGCTTTAAAATATTACAAATAGTAAATAAACTTTGAATAAAAAATTTAAGCCGGGCGCGGTGGCGCACGCCTGTAATCCCAGCACTTTGGGAGGCTGAGACAGGAGGATCCCGAGTTCAAAGCCAGCCTCAGCAATGGTGAGGCTGCAACTCAGTGAGACCCTGTCTCTAATAAAATACAAAAAAGGGCTGGGGATGTGGCCCAGTGGTCGAGTGCCCCTGAGTTCAATCCCCGGTATTTAAAACACATGATGTGTAGCTTCCTATGAACATGGTTGCTATGGATGAGTGTAGTGACATTATTTTGAAAATATAATAGTGATATTTTTCTAATAGAAAAGAAAGAAGCCTTGGGCTGGGGTTGTGGCTCAGTGGTAGAGGGCTCGCCTAGCATGTGTGCATCCCGGGTTCGATCTCAGCACCACATACAAATAAAAAACCTATTGTGTACAACTAAAGCAAATAAATAAATATTAAAAAAAAAAAAAAAGAAAGAAAGAAAAGAAAGAAGCCAGGCACGGTGGCACATGCCTGTAATCCCAGCAGCTCGGGGCTGAGGCAGGAGGATTTTGAGTTCAAACACAGCCTCAGCAATTTAGTGAGGGCCTGTCTCTAAATAAAATATAAAAAAAGGGATAGGGACATGGCTCAGTGATTAAGCACCTCTGGATATGTGTAATCCCAGCTACTTGGGAAGCTGAGGCAAGAAGATTGTAAGTTCAAGGGCAGCCTTAGAAACTTAACAAGACCCTGTCCAAAATAAAAACAAAAAGGGCTTGGGGATGTAGCTCAGCAATAGAATGTTCCTGGGTTCAGCTCCCAGTATCAGGGAAAAAAAGAAAAAGAGCACCATTTCAGAACTGCTCAATTTAGTTTGCCTTTTTGGCATCACTAGAACACTCACACATCAACATTCTATCGACACACCACTGTCGTCTTTTCTCTACCTCCATCAGTGTCTCCTCTGCCAGTTCAGGGCTTCAAAAGTAACGAGCCCCTCTAGGCTGGGGGGTGAAGCACCATAAGGCACATCTCTCAGGCTGGGAGCTGCCTCTGCTCCCGGTGGGGAAGCCCAAGCCCAGGCTAGGTGGGGAGCCCACACACACGCGGCCACTTGCAGAGCACAGAGAGCCTCCTGAGCTGCTGGACCCCACTGAGCTGCTGGGGTCACAGAGGGGCCCCCCACTGCAAGGAAACCGAACAAAACCTAGCACAGCATCCTGAGTTAGGTCCCACAGAGGGAGCACTCCACACCCACTGCCCCACTTATTTACTGAACAAGAGGTCGAGTGCCTACCAAAAAAAAAAAAAAAAAACCTACTGAGTAATGAAGTTCAAAAAAAAGTCCCTTACCCCACCCAACTTCAGCACATGAAGTTTTTACTTTTCCATGTTCACTTACAATCCTTGTCTATGTGTATACATTATAGACATCAGAGCTAGTTTTCTTATATTCTACTCCAAAAAATTTATATCATAAACATTTCTCCTTGTTGCTCCATCAGTTTCATAATTATAAGATTCAATGGATGTATAGTAATTTACTATCTTTATATATGTAATGTTTATCTGGAGTTATTTATACTATTTCTGATTTTTTTTATGTTACAAATATCACTACAATGAAGTTAGCCAAGTTTTTCCTTCTTTCGAATGACTTCTATGTGATAAATACTCAACAGTGGTATTATGAACAAGAAAGGAATTACCATAGATGAATATTATAAACATTTTTACAGCTGTTCCTAAGAATCGCCACATTACTTTCTATAGCAGGCGTAAGCACATATATCCCACTAAGGCTTGACAAGACTTGATATTACAGTTTTTAAAAATGTCACTGCAGTTAACAGATATAAAACATTACTGTTTAAAAATGGCATTTTCTTATTTATCATTTAAGATTATAAATATTTATAAAATTAAGATTTTAGTTCTACCTCCTACTATCTTTTCTATTGATAGTAATATCCTAATTAGCAACTTATATAGAATAAGAGAACTTAAATGACATAAGGCACAATATATATGATGATATTATATACTGACTTTGAGTCCAATCTAAATACTTTCTTAATTTTTCTATTAATAAACTACTTACAGTATATGGATGATAATAAAAATCTATTAGCCTATCTAAATATATATAGGAATAAGCAGAAACATTGGGACCCAAAGTACAAAAAAACTTAAAACTTCTAAAAAACAAAATGATTATTTTCAATTTATTAGATATACTAAAATAGATTTCAAAATATAAGCTAAGAGCCGGGCATGGTGGCACACGCCTGTAATCCCAGCACTTGGGAGGCTGAGGCAGGAGGATCGCGAGTTCAAAGCCACCCTCAGCAATGGCGAGGCACTTAGCAATTCAGTGAGACCCTGTCTCTAATAAAATACAAAAAAGGGCTGGGGATGTGGCCCAGTGGTCAAGTGCCCCTGCGTTCAATCCCAGTACCAAAAAAAAAAAAAAAAAAAAATATATATATATATATATATATATATGTGTGTGTGTGTGTGTGTGTGTGTGTATATATATAAGCTGAGAAGCACTATGCTTCTTCATGGATTATTCATTTATACTATATTTTATATTATATATATTACATATGAACATATAGCATAATGGATAGTTCTAGATTAATATCTATAATGTAGCACTCTTACTTTACAAAGTTCCCCCTACAAAATGCTGCCTCATTTAGTTCTTATAACCCTTGTTTACTGGCAAAGAAACTGAAGCCCAGAGAAATTCAGTGACTTGTCCAATTCGTACCCCCACATCACCCTCAGAACACCACGCTCCAAATACTAGCCACAGATTGAACAGGACAAATGTTGCTCACCTGAGGTGGTTCTTGTTCGAAGGACCATATGGGTACAAGTGGGGGCTGTGGCGCTGTGCGGAGGAGACCCCACGGTAAAGAGGACAGCCCTAGAGCTTGCAGCGGTTCCTGCTGGTGGTGCCAGTACAACACCACAGGCTCCTGCAGGAGCTACAATAAAGAGTTTACAAAATGTCGTGTTACCTTGACGGTGTTTCTATCTGGAGGTGGAATTACAGGGAGACTTTAACTCTTACATTAGTTTTTCTTAACAAAAAAGCATTTATTACTCAAAATCAGAAAATTTGATGCAATATTTCCATTAAAATATCTTAGAGTAATCTCAGCTGTGAATCTTCTTCATATCAAAGTCTAATATTTGATTACTTTTGTTTTGCTGTTGTGGTGCTGGAGATTAAACCCAGGACCTTGTACAACTAGAAAAACACTTGACCACTGAGCTACGCCCCCAGCCCTTTTTATTATTTATTTTGAGACAGGGTCTCACTAAGTTGCTGAGGCTGGCCTTGAAATTTACAATTCTCCTGCTCAGCCTCCATAGTCACTGGTATTACAGTTGTAGGCCACCTCGCCTGGCTCATCTCCAGTCCTTCAGAGTGACTTTTGAATACTTCTAAAATACAGGAACTGCTAAGTCACACCTGTTGAAGATGACTTGAAAAAGCAGAAACTGAGAACTTGGAATACAAACATGAAGTTAAGATGAAAAGGTGATCAGAAATCTCCATTGTCATACAGCTTCAGAAAAACACAAAAAGTTGAGACACAGTATAGAACGAAACCCAACATCTGACAGGATTTGAAAACAAGTCGAACAGATGTCAAAGGGACCGAGGGACTAAGTTTGGACTACATGAAGAGTTGGTGAAAACCCCTTCATCTACCAAACAGGCAAAATCAATAAAATTATTGATTTTCATACTCAAATATTACATTTCTGGGAACGCAGAATGGAGGCAGGATTAATTTAATCATAAAAGGCACTGAACCAAATACAGAATGAGATTTCCTCAGTGCCCATCTTATCTACAACAGAACACAACAAAATAAGAGCACATATCAACAGAGGAAGAAAGAGCTCATAAAGCTCAACAAAAGTAAACTATGTGCCCTTCAACAGATGAATGGATAAAGAAAATGCAGTATATATAAACAATGGAATATTACTCAGCCATAAAGAAGAATGGAATTATGCCATTTTTCAGTAAATGGATAGATATAGAGACTATCATGCCAAGTGAAATAAGCCAATCCCAAAAAACCAAAAGCCAAATGTTCTCTCTGATATGCACATGCTGGCTCACAACAGAGGTGAGGGGAAGAGGAGTTCACCAGATTGGACAGGGAGGAATGGGGGGAAGGGAGAGGGGATGGGAACGGGAAAAACAGGAGAAGGAATCAGACACAACTTTCTTGTTCATATATGAATACACGACCAGCGTAATCCCACATCATGTACAACCACAAGAATGGGAAATTATACTCCATATATGTATGTCAAAATACATTCTATTGTTGTGTATAACTAAAAGAACAAATAAAGATAAGAAAAAAAAAAAGTGGGGGAAAGTCATAAAAATGTCATAGGGAGCAAGGAAGCAGTAAGTAGAAATTAATTAAAGACCACCTACTCTTACATAAGATGTATATTCTCTTTATTTAATGTAATGTTCCAGGAATTTATTTTAGGGATGTTCATGGGTAGATTTTAAGATCCAGTGACACTAATTATTTTTTTCTGATGGTCTCAAGGTTTTCCTATTTTCAATAGTTTTTGTTTTCCAAAACAGAAATTCCATGGCTAGAAAGAGAAGTTTGTGATTTCAAATTATATAACAAAGTTCATGTGCAAAAGAAAAAGAATACAAATTATCAAAGATGCATTTTATGACGAAATATTCTTTAAGAAAAACTTAGTTTCACATCTATTAACCTGCACTTAAAACTGTAACGCACACTCACATGGAACTAATAAGCTTTGTGAAATTCAAATTTATTTGTGAAAGAGAGTAAGACATAATATGGTCAAACTCAGACAAGCTGTTTTCAAAAACTATTCTAATTCCTGATGACTTGGTGACTTTGGGCAAAAAACACTAAGAAGAAAATGACTTCCATATTCTCAGTGTGAAGAACTCCATAGACCAGTCCCTCGGTGAAACAATCTTTTTAAAAACCAATCTCTTAAGGCTAGGTGTAGAGCCCTTACCCAACATGAGAGAGACCCTCGTTCAAATCCACAGCATGGCCCTAAATAACAACTTAAAGTGTCTAGAAATTATCCTACAAGAAGAGAGACATTTATTCTAGAAAATTCATGTCTATCCACCCAAGCACAATGGCACATGCCTGTAACCCCAGCAACGTGGGAGGCTAACAAATTTGAGGCCAGTCTCAGCAACTTAGCAAGACCCTCAGCAAGTTTTTAAGACCTTGTCTCAAAAAATAAGGTCTGGGGGTAGAAGTAGGTGGCAAACGTGCCCCTGGTTTCAATCCCCAGTAAGCTGTAAAAGAAAAGAAAAAAGGGAAATCCACATCTCAGCAAGAATTGTGTCTGGCCTCCGCTCACAGAGTGCAGGTTCTAGCCCAGGTCAGCAGACTAGGGCCCTTATTGCACACACTTCTACACACCCCAGCATCAGGCTTACAAAGCTGGGGTGCCCCTCCGAGACAAATGGGCAACTGTTATTCCTAGCTCCAGAACAGTGGTGGAGAGGTACTCCCCAGCGCTGGGAGGCAGGGAACAGAGAATTCTGAAGCTCTCCCAGGGCACCTGTGTTTGTTTGAAATAAAGAGATTACAGGAAGTTTAACCCTAAGGGTGCTACCAAAAAGGATGAAGATTTGGGTGGTAGGCAAGTAGAAAGAAGCTGGTAACTCCATGAGAGCAACAACTAAACAACAGGCCAGCTAGAAGATTATCAGAAGCAGGGAAAGATAGCAAAGAACCCTCCTGTGGTACAAGCAAGGCTCAAACCTATTCTCAAAAGACTATTCCTACAAATTGGCCAGAATTTAACTAGGCCTGTGAAACCATTTATCTCCCAGGGCACTGTTAAAAACAATAAAGCAATCAACTGGTAATTAGTGGGGGCAAAGAGTTGAGTGTGATACCAAGAGAGACAGGCGAGAGATCAGGGAACAAAGGAATCCCACTAGAACTACTGTCTTATGAAGAACGGCCAGGTCACTAAGTGGAGAGCGCTTGCTGTGTCTAGCACGTGTTTAAGTTGCTGGATTCAAATCCTAACACTGCAAAACAAAGCAAAACCCCAAAGTACTGTCTACTTAGCCGAGGTTGTATCCTTTAAGGACTGACATCAGGCTTCACAATGCAAGGCAAGCAGACTTCACTGAAATAGTCCACCAAGACTAAACAAGTAAGAAAGCAAAAAACTAAGCTGGGGGTGGAAGGAGAGCCACATCCAGAATTACTACAAAATATTACTTAAGTGTTCAGTTTTCAAAAAATTATGATACAAGCCGGGCGCGGTGGCACACGCCTGTAATCCCAGCACTTTGGGAGGCTGAGGCAGGAGGATCACGAGTTCAAAGCCAGCCTCAGCCATGGCGAGGCACTTAGCAACTCAGCGAGACCCTGTCTCTAATAAAATACAAAAAAAGGGCTGGGGATGTGACCCAGTGGTCGAGTGCCCCTGAGTTCCATCCCCGGTACCACAAAAAAAAAAAAAAAAAAAAAAAAAAATTATGATACAAACAAGTTATTACTAAAGTACACACACACACAAAAAAAGCAGGCAACTGAAACTACCTTAAGTCTAAAATGTCAAACTAATCAGACTTCACAGTAACTACTTTAAACATGTTCAAATAATGAAAGGAAATCAGTCTTTAAAAAGTAAAGCAGCCAGACATGGAGCCACACGCCTGTGATCCCAGCTACTTAGGAGGCTAAGAGCCGTGGCAGCTTCATGAGACCTGGTCTCAAACAAAAATATTTTTAAGGGCTGGGAGTATAGCTTAGTGGTAGAGTGCCCCTGGGTTCAATCCCCAGTACCACAAAAAGAGATAAAAATAAAAATAGAAAGTAAAAGTATGTATGATGATAATGTCTAAATCATTCAGAAAAAAACAGATTTTTTAGCCGGGCGCGGTGGCGCACGCCTGTAATCCCAGCACTTTGGGAGGCTGAGGCAGGAGGATCGCGAGTTCAAAGCCAGCCTCAGCAATGGCGAGGCACTTAGCAACTCAGTGAGACCCTGTCTCTAAAAAAATACAAAAAAAGGGCTGGGGATGTGGCCCAGTGGTCGAGTGCCCCTGAGTTCAATCCCCGGTACCAGTAAATATAAATAAATAAATAAACAGATTTTTTTTTTTTTAAAGTAGAAAGTCTGGAATTAAAAAGTACAGTCATCTTTCCTTATCCAGTTTTGATTTCTGTAATTTGTTATCAGTCAATTGACCAAAAATGGAGAACAAACAGTTCATAAATTTCAAACCGCTCTCCATTCTGGGAAGTGTGATGAAATCTCGTGATGTCCAGTCTAAGATGCGAAACATGCAGCATATCCAGAGTGTATACACTACCCACCCGTTATTCACTCCATGGTTATCAAATTCACTAGTGCAGTATCACAGTGCTCGTGTTCAACTCTTATTTAAAAGTGACTCCGAAGTTAAAGAGTAGTCATGCTAGCCAAAGAGAAGCCATGAAGTTCTTCCTTTCAAGAACAGTGAATATATACCAAACCCCCACCCCCCAAAAAAACCTGAGACAGCAAAAGAGTTATGTTTCATATAACTTTTATTACAGTATGCTGTTATAATTGTTCTGTTTTATTACTGTTATTGTTCATCTCTTACTGTGCCTATTTTATAAATTAATCTTGGGTATGTATACATAGGAAAATGGGACACATGGGGTTTGGTACTACCCGAAGCTTCAGGAATCCACTAAAGGTCTTAGAATGTACCCCCATATGCAGATAAGGGGAGACTACTATATAATAACAGAAATGAAATTCACTACAGGGGTTCAAAAGCAGATTTCAACTGGCAGAAGAAAGAATCTCTGAATTTAAAGGTAATCCGAAAAACAGAGAAAGAGAGCATAGTCTAGCTGACCTCTAGAACCTTTGAACAGCATGGAGGTTGGGGGGCAGGGAGGGGGCCAACTCTCACACAGCTGAAAACCTGAGTGTAACTTCTGACTCCTCCCAAACTTAACTAGTAATAACCTGCTGTTGACTGCAAGTGTTACTAATAATATTAAGTCAACTAACAAGTATTTTGTATGTTACATGTATTACATAGAGTGAAAAATATGTAGGAATGGCAAGAGATTACTTTTTACATTTAATTTTTATTTTTTAATTGACATATTTTGTACTTATTTATATGGGGTACAGTATTGTAATTCTATACATGTATACAATGTGTAATGATCAAATTAGGCTAATTAGCGTTTCTATCTTCTCCTCAAATATTATCATTTCTGTGTGTTGAGAACCTTCAAATTCTTCTCTGGTTATTCTGAAATGTATAATTAATTGTTGTAGACTACAATTACCCTACTATGCCAAAGAACAAGAGAACTACTCCCCACTCACACCAAACTGTAGTTTGGTACCCATTATCTGCCCTCTAGTTTCCTCCCCATCCCCTCTATTACTATTCCTCTATTCTCTAGTGTGGTATCTCTAGCTTATTTTACTTAACTAATGTTCTTGGGTTGCCAAAAAAGTCAGGATTTCTTTTTATGTGATCAGCTTTGAGAACATGTGGAAAAAAGGTTTTTTATTTCTGTCCCTAACTCTAACCACTCTGACTCCTTTCATTTTACTAACCAACCTCACATAATGTTCACTTGGGCTTACAGCCAAAAACACAGTCATGGGCATTAATCATCCCTTTTATGGTTGAATAGCTATCTCCTTGATTATGCCCTAAGTTTCATCAAGTAACGCACTGAGTTCTCTAGACAAATACCCGCAAAGCATTGTCCCGAAATGTAACTTTTTGTAAAGCAGGATCTGAATTAATGTTCAGTAAGCACAACTGAATGGGCAGCTTTGGCTTTATTAAATTCTTCCATTTGAGCTTCTTTTTCTTCAGTGAGTTGATATATTGTTTTTATTGCTATCTGTAAATCTTCCTCTGAAGCTTTTTGAGTAGTCAAACTTATTTACAAAGACATTTTAATATCTTCTAGTTCTGATGTCAAAAGGTCCTTCTTCTTATTTAACTCTTAAATTTTTTCTTCTAATTTCAAACTTACTTTTTCATTTAGCATTATTCTTTTTTATCTTCTCTGCAGATTTAGCATAAATGCCTTGTAGCATTATTCTCTTTTATTAAATCTTTATTTTCTTGAATTTCTTCTAATTTCAAACTTACTTTTTCATTTAGCATTATTTTATTAAATCTTTATTTTCTTGAATTTTACAGGTGCATATTGAATATTTTCTTTTTTATGGCATTCAATAGCTAGTTAGGGCTCCTTCAGTGAAATTGACCTATGCGGATTCTGCATCTTTAGGACTGGGAGTAATGCTATAATAAACATGCAAGTACAGATGTCTCTTTGACATACTAATTTCATTTCCTTTGGATATTTAGCCAGTAGTGAGACTGCTTCATGTGGTGCATATGGTAGTTTTTTCAATTTTTAAGGAAACTTCATCCTGTTTTCTACAATGGCTGTACTAATTTACATTCCCACCAATCGTGTATAAGAATTCTCCTTTCTCTACATCTTTTACAGCATGTTATTTTTTTATGTATTTTTTTATTTTTACCGCTGTGGGGGGGTGTGGGGTTACTAAGGATTGGACCAGGGGTACTTCACCACTAAAAACCATATCCCAAGTCCTTTTTATTTTTATTGTTCACTAATGTTTATTTTATTTACTTATTTATTTTTGGTACCAGGGATTAAACCTAGGGCACCCGACCACTGAGCCACATCCCCAGCCTTTTATGTGTGTATGTGTGTGTGTGTGTGTGTGTGTGTGTGTGTGTGTGTGTGTGTGTTTTTAATTTAGAGACAGTCTCACTGAGTTGTTTAGGGCCTAAGTTGCTGAGGCTGGCTTTGAACTCATGATCCTCCTGTCTCAGCCTCCTAAACTGCTGGGATTACAGGTGTGCACCACCATGCCTGGACCAAATCCCTTTTTTATAATTGTTTTAATTCTGAGACAAGATCTTGCTAAGTTGCCCAGGCTGTCCTCAAACTTGCAATCCTCCTGCCTCAGCAACTGTAGTCACTGGATCACAGGCATGGGCCACAGTGTCCAGCAGCATTTGTTACTGCTTGTCTTCTTCGTAACAGTTATTCTATCTGGGTGAGATGTTATCTCACTGTAGTTTTGAATTGCATTTCCTTTATGATTAGTGATTTTGAGCAGTTTTTCATGTACCTGTATGTATTCTTTTGAGAATTTTTTATTCAAAAATTTACCTATTAGGGCTGGGGTGGTGGCTCAGCGGCAGAGCGCTCGCCTTGCACGTGCGCGGCCCGGGTTCGAGGGCTTTGAACTCATGATCCTCCTGTCTCAGCCTCCTAAACTGCTGGGATTACAGGTGTGCACCACCATGCCTGGACCAAATCCCTTTTTTATAATTGTTTTAATTCTGAGACAGGATCTTGCTAAGTTGCCCAGGCTGTCCTCAAACTTGCAATCCTCCTGCCTCAGCAACTGCAGTCACTGATCACAGGCATGGGCCACAGTGTCCAGCAGCATTTGTTACTGCTTGTCTTCTTCGTAATAGTTCTTCTATCTGGGTGAGATGTTATCTCACTGTAGTTTTGAATTGCATTTCCTTTATGATTAGTGATTTTGAGCAGTTTTTTTCATGTACCTGTATGTATTCTTTTGAGAACTTTTTATTAAAAAATTTACCTATTAAAAAAATTGGATTAGGGGCTGGGGTTGTGGCTCAGCGGCAGAGCGCTTGCCTCGCACGTGCGCTGCCCGGGTTCAATCCTCAGCACCACGTAAACATAAATGCATTGCATTGTGTACAACTAAAGTAAATAAATAAATGTTTTTTTTAAAAAAAAATTGGATTATTTAGGGTCTTTGCTACTGAACTGTTTGAGTTCCTATTATTCTGAGTAGTAAACCCTTGCCAGATAAATAGTTTGCAAATATTTTCTCCCATTTTGTAGGGAACTGGGTTGTTTTCTTTGCTGTGAAGAGTTTCTTAATTTGATAATAATCTCATTGCTCTTGCTGCCTGTATTTTTGGGTTCTTATAAAAAAAAAAAAAAAAAACTTTGCCTATAACAATGTTTTGAAGTGTTTCCCCTGTTTTCTTACATTGGTTTTAGTTCTTACTAGTTTAGGTCCTTGATCCATTTTGAGTTGTTCTTGTGTGTTGTGTGTGCTACTAGGGATTTCACAGGGCCCTTATGCATGCAAGGCAAATGCTTTACCACTGAGCTCACATTCCTACCCTTTTAATTATTTTGAGACAGGGTCTCTCAAAATTGCCCAGAATGGCCTCAAGCTTGTGGTCAAACCCACCTGACAACAGTTGATTTGTTGTATATGGCGAGAGGCAGGAGTCTAGTTTCATTCTTCTGGGCATACACACATACATACACACACACACCCCTAGTTTTCTTTTTTCCTCTTTTTTTTGGCATTGGGGGTTGAATCTAGAGGTGCTTTACCATTGAACTACATCCTTAGTCCTTTTTATTTGTTATTTTGAAATAGAGTCTCACTAAGTTGTTGAAGCAGTCCTTGAACTTACAATCTCTTCCTGCTTCTGTCTCCCAAATCACTGGGATTACAGGTGTGTGCCACTGCACCTAGCCTGTATATCTAGTTTTCCAAACACCATTTATTGAACAGGCTATCCTTTCTTCACTCTATGTTCTCGGCACTACAATATGCAATTTACTGGAGAGACAAACTGCTCATGTGAAGATGATTACAATAACACTGCATTTTAAGCAGATATTCACAATAGTTAAAGTCACTGTAATAGCAACAGGAAGTGGCTATGAAATTATTAAAGTAGTACTGTATATGCTATAGTTAACTTTATGCTGTTATGATTTAGTACTGCATCTTTATTTTTGTTTACATTTCTCTCAATCATAAAGGCAGCCTTGTATATTTTTTCAGTATTTTTGTTCAATTTTGATCAATTTTAACTTTTCAATATAGATCGTGTATATATTTCATGGTGATAAATGATAAAATAGACATTTATATACATGAATTTTATGCATTCATGACACACACCTAACTTTAAATTTTTTTCCAATACTTTTAGGCTATATCATTTGACTTTTAAGTTTTTATCAAACTGTTATAAATCTCAAAAAAAAAAAAAAATCTGTGTATAAATGGACCCAGATAGTTCAAAATTGTCTTGATCAAGGGCCAACTGTACAGTGAACAGAACCTTGGAGAGACATGAGACACAATTAAGTTTACCAACATATGCATAATGAGGATTTAAGAAGAGAAAGGGATAGAAAAAAAATATACAAATAAAGAATGGCTAAACACTAAAAATTTGATAAAAACACTAATCTACATGTCAAAAAAAGCTCAAGATTTTCCAAGGAGGATAAAGACAAAAGAGAAATACCCAAACACATGACAGTAAACAGAGAAAGACACAAACTAAGAAAACCTCGAGAACACAAAGAGAAAAATAATTTGTCAAAAAACAACTCAAATAAGAGTAACAGAAAACTTATGAGCAGAAATAGTGGAAGCCAAAAGGCAGTGAATGGCATATTTAAAGTACTGAAAAAAAAAAAAAGCTATCAACCATGAATCTTCTTTTCCCCCAGTATTGGAGATTGAATTTAGGGCGCTTGCTAAATTGCAGAATCTGGCCTCAAACTTGAGATCCTCCTGCCTCAGCCTCTTGAGTTGCTGGGATTACAGAATTGCATCACCATGTCTGACTGGGAATCTTTTATGAATCAAAACTCTTTCAAAAGTGAAATCAAAATAAAGACATTCCCAAAATGTCTAAACAAAAGCTGAGACAATCTAT
>CM046660.1:184427399-184445581 GCA_025594165.1 Tamias sibiricus
CACCTGGGTGAAGTCCAAAAACTATATGAAAAAACAAAAGAAGTTGATAACACACTACACAGTCCCATGCATATGAAATTACAGAAATGGCAAATTTGTGGAAATAGAAAATAGTTATTGGTTGCTTAAGGCCAGACGTTCGGAAAAGGTGACTGACTACAAGTTTGCATGAAGGAACTTTTGAGATGATTTAATGTTCCATATTTTTATTATGATGGTTATACACACAATACAAACTAATCAAATTAAGCACTTAAAATTAGTTAATTTCTGTTGTATATAAATTATACTTAAATAAAATTGATCCTACTCCCCTCAAAGCACAATTGACTTTGTTTTTGTGGATCAATTTCTGGGTTCACTCATACCATCCCATGTGATGGTGTGGATGTGAGGTGTCCCCCAAAAGCTCATGTGTGAGACAATGCAGGAATGCTCAGAGCTAAAATGATTACATTGCATGAGCTTTAACCTAATCAATAGATCAGTTGACATTGACAATTTGAAAGGACTACTGTGCTAGCTGGAGGCAGGAGGATGTAGCTGAAGGAAGTAGATCATGGGGGCATGCCTTCAAGATTTATATTTTTCCCGTGGCACCTCAATTCTCTCCCATTCTGCTTCCTGGCTACCACGAGCTGAGAAGCTTCCTTCCCCACACCTTTTCCCCACAATGTTCTGCCTATCTCCTACCCAGAGAAATGGAGTCAGCAGCCATGGACTGAAACTCTGAAACCATGAGCCAAAATAAACTTTTCCTCTTTCAAGTTGTTCTTGGCAGGTATTTTAGTCAAAATGAAAAAAAAAAAAAAAAAACTGACTAGCACATTCCATTAATGTGTTCATCCCCCCAACAATACCATAGTGTCTTGGTTCCTGTAGTATAGTATATCCTAAAGTCAGACAAACTGATTCCTTCCATTTAATTTTTCTTTTCCTAAATTGTTTTACACATTCTATTTTCTTTCTTTCTCTATGTAATCTTGTCTATATTCATAGAACAAACTTTCCTGGAATTTCAATTATGTATTGTGTTAATTCCTATATATAATTTGGGATGAACTGACATCTTTAGTAATGTGAATTTTCAATCTATGAAAATGTTATATCTCTCCATTTACTTACATCTACTTTGATTTCTTTCCTCTGTTTTATAGTTTTCAGCATAAGGGAGTCTGCGCCATGTTTTGTAACTATCCATAAGTGTTTCAGTTTATTAAATAATTGTAATCAATTATATGAATGTCAATTTTACACATAATGCATTGCTAGGTTATAGCAGTTATGTTTATTCTGGTCTTGCCAACTTAGTTAGATTAAGAGTTGCCTAAGATCAAGAGGCTTCTGGAAGTGATGATGAGGGTAATTTCCTAGGATTAATTGGGCATGTGACAGGCAGCAAGCTGAGGAGGAGACTCTCTCCCTGAAACGTGGGCTGGCACCAATCAATAGGGCTCGGGGCCAAGGTGGAAACACAAAAACAGAAAGGAGGAGGCAGGCGTGTGCCTCGTTCCAGTGAGAGTGCTCTCTTACTGGTGGAATCGTTGCCAGAGGAAGCTGGGTTACCATGCCTTCATCTCTGCCAACCGGGACTCCTCACCAGTGCATTATCCTGGGTGTTCCCTGTACTACTTCTGGGTTCTCAGGCGGAGGGCTGACTAATCCTTGGACTAATACCAATGGAAATACACATTTTAATTCTTTGTGTTGGGCAGTTTTATTGCCTACAATCATTGCTGCAACTCACGTATGAATTCTAAGGGGTTTTGATACGAACTTCCTTGGGGGAATTTTTCTACTTAGACCAGTATGTTAATCTGCACATAGTCTTCAGTTTCTCTCTCTTCCTTTCTGATCTGTCATGACTTTTATTTTCTTTCTTGCTATAGTGCATTGACATAGAGCTCTCCACAAATTACGTTGAACAAGCAAGGATAAGAGCACGTGTTTGGTTGTCCTTACCTTGTATGTAGGATCAGGTATGTTCAGTTATGATGTTCGCCTGTCGGCTTCTTTTTTGGATATTTTTTTCTAATTGAGGAAGGAAGTTCCACTCTATTCTTACTTTCTTGATAGTTTCATCATGAAAGTGACTTGAATTTTGCCAACACTGAATATTATTTGCTTCAGTTGTTATGATCCTGTGATTTTTTTTCTTTTGCCTGTTGATATAATGGTATTTCATTCCACATGTTGGGTTTTCTTGATGGATTGCCCCTTTTATCATTCTATAATGCTCCTCACTGTCGCTTGGTAATTCTTTGTGTTCTAAAGTGTACTTTATTTGATGTATTATATAGCCAATTCGCGTTTTCCTTTGATTTACGTATGCATGCAGTTATATTTTGGCTTGAAAAAAATGTTTTTCAATTATACTTTAATGTCAGTTTTCTGGTAGACAGCTGTATTTAGTGTCCTTTTTTTCATTGCAAACGGATGTTTATCTACTATTCAGTAATATTTAGATCCATTTACATTTAATGTAATTGTTTTTTTCTAAAGTTTAATCTCTGACAATTTTAATTTTTGTTTTCAGTTTCTTTTTACTTCATTAATCTTCTTTTTCTGCTATATTTCAAAGAGTAGAGGTGATTATCTAAACATTATTGTTATGCTTGGACTGCTTCTTTCTGGTCTTTCCTCTGGGGGTAATAAATGTGTTTATTGGACTTTTCTTGGTTGTGTCCCCTGGCATTGCTGAATTACCAGCATTTCTCCAACACCCAGTTTCAGGACATACGGGGAAAAAAAAATCCAGAGGACTCACTAGCATGTCAACTACCTCAACATCCCTTAAACCAGTCTGCCTCCGTCCACTCCATCTGTGCAGAGCCTTTTTTATGTTCATTTTGTGATAATGTCCAGTATCTTTCCATTGTAGTTTTGTCAATAGAAGAATAGGGAAAATGCCATCTAGTATCCCAACACCCTCATAATGTCACAGCTTTTATTTTGAAAGGTAGCTCTGTGTGGGCTGATGTATAAAATGCACCCCCTGCAGGAGCCCTGTTTGGGGAGATGGCTTAAATTGCGGTGGACTACGGGCTTTGGCTTTGGACATGTTTGGGCATTGGCGCCTTCCGTAGTCTCACGGGACTTGGCCCGGGATCTTGCGAGACTTGGCCGGAGATCTCGAGGGACTTGAGCGAGATTGCGGAGGAGGTCTGCGCCATTTTGGAGGTTAGAGGAGCGTGGACGGCGTGTCGGGGTGTAGTTAGAGCCAGAGAGAAAAGTTATCAGAATAAAGAGCTGTTTGTTTCCAGTTCGTCTCTAAACTTCTTCCCGCGGCTTCTTTGCTCCAAGCGGCCATCGCTTCAGGCGACAACAGGTGGTGGCCCGGACGGGGAATCGACACGGCAGGTAAGAACTGAGGAACCTCGCAGGAGTCTCTAGTCAGAGCGGTTAAAATGGGTTCGAAAATAACTAAGACCCAAGTGTACAAGGCTCTTGACGGATTCTTTGATATAGCTGAGTCAGTTATTAGTGAGGAGAATTTGGAAAAAAGTGAAAGTGATCATGAAAGCTTGGCCTCGGCTGAGTCAGTTAGGGCCAGTAAGGATAGTATCAGTGCGGGCTCAAAAATGACAAAGATCCGAGCTGCTAAAGCTATTCAAGATTTATTAGAGATAGCTCAAGGATACATGCTCTCAATTGAATCCGGGACTCAGGATGTTACTGAGTCAGTTAGGACCAATGAGAGTAGTAGTAGTGAGGAGGAATTAAGTAAAAGTGATTCTGAGAAAATGAACAAAAGGAAATTAAGGAAGACCAAGATAAGGGACCATCAAGTGGAGGAACCTATGTCCTCCACTCCCCCATGGGTGGAATCTATTACAGAAAATATGAAGGGTATCACTAGGCGTTTGCATACCCTAGAAATAGAAATAAAAAGTCTTTCTGAGCGCTTATGCGCTCTCGAGGGTAACTCACAGATATGTTGGGAACTGCCAGTATTTGAATATGAAAATGGAGAGAGGGGCCACCAGTCAGTAGATTTCAAAAACAATAAAAATTCTCAAAGAGGCAGTAATGACAAATGGACCCCAAGCTCCTTTCACGTTGAGTATACTGGAGTCCCTTAACACCTTTAGCTTAACCCCCTCAGACTGGAAACGTCTATGTAAAGCAACATTAAGTGGGGGACAATACTTGGTTTGGCGATCGCAATTTCAAGAACTTTGTATAGAAACAGCTAAAATAAATGCAGATGCAGGGTTTGGAGACCATAATATAGAAATGCTCACAGGAGAAGGGCCATTCACAGACTTACAGGCTCAAAAATATTATACCCCAGGAGTATATGCTCAGATAAACGCAGCTGCCTTAAAGGCATGGAAAACTGTACAAGGACCTGGGGATCTACAAGGTAGCTTGTCCAAAGTAATTCAAGGACCTAATGAACCATATGCTGAATTTGCTGATCGACTTTTGAGAACTGCAGGTAGAGTTTTTGGAGATGTTGATTAAGTTATGCCATTAGTTGTTCAATTAGCATATGAAAACGCTAATAAATATTGCCAGGAAGCCATCAGGCCATGGAGAAATAAAAAGGATCTTTCCATATATATACAACTATGTAAAGATATAAATGATGCCTTTGTCACAGGGAATATGATTGCAGCAGCTGTTAGAGATGCTGCCCCTCAGAATTTCACAAGGACTCAACCTAGACACTATAATCAATCAGGATATTCCAGGAAAATTATCATAATCAATCAGGCTATTCTAGGCAAAATCCCAAAAGAGAAATAAGACCAAATTCATACCGTGCTCCAGGTTGCTGCCCCAGGTGTAAAAAGGGAAATCATTGGGCCAATAAATGCTATTCAAAATTTGACATCCATGGAAATCCTTTGTTCAGGAATTCAAAAAACGGGGCACGGGGCCCAATGCCCCGGGGCCCACAAATGTACGAGGCATTGGAGGAGGAGTATCCTCAAGCATCCATTCAGATGCTTCCCCGACACAACCCCTATTACCCATCCACTCCCTCACCAGAGGATCAGGAAGAAATGCAGGATTAGACCTCTGTTCCACCGCCCGAATAGTGTTAACACCTGAAATGGGGGTTCAACTGATTCCCACAGGAGTCAGGGGACCTCTTCCCTCAGGGACTGTAGGACTTATTATCGGGCGAAGTCCTCAAAGCTTAGTAGGTTTGCAAGTGACCCCAGGTGTAATAAACTTAGACTACAAAGGGGAAATAAAAATAATGCTTAGCTCACCCCAAAGTATAAGTTCTGTTAATCAAGGAGATAAAATTGCTCAGCTGCTTCTCCTTCCAAATTTACATAATTCATTTAAAATGAGTATGCCTCAAAAAGGGAACAATAGAAGATTTTGTTCCACTGATTCGAGACCCATGGCTTGCTGGGTTCGAGACTGTACTAGGAGGCCTATGTGTAAAATAAGAATCCAAGGAATAGAAATGGAGGGACTTATAGATACTGGTGCTGATTCCTCCATCATTAAGTTACGACAATGGCCCAAACACTGGCCTCTGCAAAAAGCTTCAACCAGTTTAAGAGGCTTGGGATATAATAACCTCCCAGAAAAAAGTGCAGTAATTTTAAAATGGGAGTATGATGAAGGACATAAAGGAACGTTTCAGCCTTATGTTTTACCTAACCTACCAGTTACTTTATGGGGAAGAGATATTTTACAACAAATGGGAGTACACCTTGCAACCAAACCTGCAGGTGTTAAATGTGAAAATATACAGGGTAATCTTAACCCTAAAAGAAATCATTATCAAAAAGTACAGGGTAAGCTTAACCCTAAAAGAAATCATTATCATATAGGAAAAAGACATTTTTCTTCGGGGCCACTGAGAAAATAATTTTGAAAATACCATGGCTTTCTGATAAGCCAGTGTGGGTCCCTCAATGGCCCCTATCTAAAGAGAAATTACAAGCGGCCCACCTACTAGTTCCGGAACAATTAGAAGCAGGACATATAGAACCTTCCACCTCTCCCTGGAATTCCCCCATATTTTGTGATCAAGAAAAAAATCAGGAAAATGGCGATTATTACATGATCTTAGACAAATTAATAAAACCATGCAAGTCATGGGCCCTACTCAACCTGGACTTCCGAATCCTGTAGTTATTCCAAAAAGTTTCCATGTTATTAGTCTTGATATAAAGGATTGCTTCTTTTCTATTCCCCTACATCCTCTGGATGCCCCCAGGTTTGCTTTTTCAGTTCCTTCTATTAACAATAATGGCCCTGATCAGAGATATCAATGGAAGGTTTTGCCGCAGGGAATGGCTAATAGCCCCACCATATGCCAAATATATGTGGACAAGGCTATCCAACCCATTAAAAATAAATATCCAAACCTCATGTGTCTACATTACATGGATGATATTTTACTGGCCCACCCTAATCAAAAAATCTTATTTAATATATTCAGTGACGTGGTAGAAAATTTTAAAAAATACGGATTATATATAGCAGAAGAAAAAGTTCAAACCAGATCTCCCATATTATATTTAGGATATAAAATCATGGATACTTTTGTTAGACCCCCAAAAATTTTAATAAATAAAGAACATTTAACCACCCTCAATGATTTCCAAAAACTGCTGGGAGACATTAATTGGCTCCGCCCTACACTAAAGCTCACTACTGGCCAATTAAAACCTTTATTTGATATCCTTCGAGGGGACCCTGATCCATCCTCACCGCGAACACTGACTCCAGATGCTAGGAAAGCTTTAAAGTTAGTAGAAAAAGCCATTGAAGGAGCTCATTGTGACAGATTTGATTTAACTCAACCGCTGATATTGATTATTATTTCTTCACAATATACACCCACAGGAGTATTTTGGCAACAAGGGCCTTTATTATGGATACATTTGCCTGTCTCTCCTAAAAGCATAATTGAGTCTTATACCACCATGGTGGCTAAACTTATTCTTCAAGGACTTAAAACTTCTACTAAAATATTTGGCATTCACCCTGCTACTATTATTACTCCCTATTCATCGTCACAGATTGAATATTTATGCTTCAACGATAATGACTGGGCTATAGCTAGATGCTCTACCTCTGCAAATTTTGATAATCACCTTCCTAAGTCTCCTATATTATCTTTTTGTATTAATCATCCTATTATATTTCCACAGGTAATAAAAAATCAACCTATTCCTAAGGCATTTAATATATTTACAGATGGGTCCTCAAATGGTACTGCTGCAATAGTCACTACAAAAGAAAATATGACTTACATAACTGCACACAAATCAGCTCAACTAGTGGAATTGGAAGCTGTGGTAAGAGCTCTGGAAAATTTTAGAGACCAGCCCATAAACATTTTTTCAGATAGCCACTATATTGTACAAGCCATCCCAAAATTAGAGTTAGCAGGACGAATAGCACCTCATACTCCAGCTTTTAAATTGTTTTATCAAATACAAAAACTTTTGTGGGCAAGAAAAGAACCTCTATTCGTAGGCCATATTAGAGCACATACTAATTTGCCTGGCCCCCTCCATGAAGGTAATCAAAAGGCTGATGAACTTACAAAAACAATATTTATACTTTCAGCGCTACAACAAGCTACTTTATTTCATTCCCAGTTTCACGTCAACAGCACCACCTTGCAACGTAGGTTTAAAATCACAAAAGAGCAAGCCAGAACAATTGTAAAAGATTGTAAATCTTGTATGACACATTTGCCCAATCCTCATTTTGGTGTTAACCCTAGAGGATTAATGCCCAATCATTTGTGGCAGATGGATGTTACTCATGAGCCAAGCTTTGGAAAATTGCGATTTATTCATGTAACCATAGATACATGCTCAGGCATGATTTTTGCTTCCTTACATTCCGAGAAAAAGTTAAAGATGTCACATCTCATTGTTTGCAAGCTTTTGCTGCATTGGGCATCCCCAAAATGCTTAAAACAGATAATGGCCCCGCATATACGTCCTCATCTTTCAAACAGTTTTGCGCAAAATTCAACATATCCCATAAAACAGGCATCCCATACAATCCTCAGGGTCAGGGCATTATTGAAAGCGCAAACCGCACACTGAAAATTATGTTATTAAAACAAAAAGAAGGAAATTGGAAAAGTCCTAAGGACAGATTGGCAGTTGCCCTGTTTACCTTAAATTTTTTAACTTTAGACTCTAATGGTTATTCTGCTGGAGACAGACATTGGAATCCACACCAACAACATAAACCCTTGGTTTACTGGAAGGATGTTCTTTCAGGTACATGGAAGGGTCCAGATCCAGTATTAATTTGGGGGAGAGGATCTGTTTGTGTTTTTCCAAAACACGAATCCTCTCCAATATGGATACCATCTAGATTAAAAAAGCAGGTACCACATCAAAATGATCAAGATGTAGTTGTAGAGGAATCAAGATTAATAAAAAAGGTACAAAATCAAGAAGACCAAGATGAAGATACAGAATGACTCCCTCAAAAGTATCCTTCAAAATGTTTCACAACTCAAGAGTCATTCCTCCCGGCCAGGACGAGGAGATCTCTCTTTAGTGTGCACACAATTGTATTTTTTTTTTCTTTTTATACATGTCTTTATGTCTGTACATTTGTCTACATTTCATGTTAATGTGATGTCACAAATATATGTTTGTATGTTTGTTCGTCTGTCCAATGTGACGTCACAAAGAACAAAGCGCTTATGAAAAAGAAATATATATATATATATATATATATATATATATATATATATGGATCCAAATAACTTTAATTCATTTTAGGTTAAGAGTATTCAGTTTAGGTAAATAATTTTATAAATGAAGGTACTTTCGATTTTGATTATAGGTATCCCTGGGACTTCTCTTTAGCAAACAATATGACTAGTGCTTTATAACCTAATATTTTGGTGTTTTGACATAAGATTGTTTATTTGTTATTAACTTCATTTGTTTAATAGCTGATTAATTTCAATTATCTCAACAGGTAAAAAATTGCTGTGTATACAGAGACTTGAGGGTTCCGGCTAACAAATTGTTTCTCCAAAGTGCTTTTAGCTTTTCTTTAATCTATCTTTAATACAGTAAATACCCTCAGTCTTTCTTTCTTTTGTTCTCAATATGATATTTTGCCAACTTATGTTTGTGTGAGCTCAAACAACAATGTGTGTGAGCAGAAATCAACTTTAATTTTCTAATCTAATAATTCTGTTTTTTAGTTTGACAACTCGACTCTTCACTCAGTGCTGAAATAACACTGCCTTTCCTTTAATAATTGATGCTTGAGTTTCTAGGTAGCGGGCCCTGAAGATTTGCCGGTGGCATTATCTAGACATAAAAAAGACGGCTGCTGCTACAGCTGCAGGGAACGCGGTCACCACAAGCATCCCTGCTGCTCAAGCATCAAACAACCTCACCAGCAGTGTGGCCTCTGCTCTACATGCATGGGACCTCCTACATCAACGTGTTATAACAAATGGACATTTTGATCTTTCATTGTTTGGGACTTTACGGGACAATGCCTTGCGGACATTTGTCCAGAGAATTCAGTGTGTTACTTGATGAAACTTAGGGCAACTAATTTGTTTAAACAATTTGATATGCTATACAATTTGGCTCGTCACCAAAAGGCTTGTTGCCTTAAAGCCGCACCATCTCCTCACAATTGGACGACTGTTAGTCATCATACACAGTCGATCCTAAAGGGCTCCATTGGATGGCTGGTTAGCCAATGACGGGTAAGATCCCCAGAGGGGGACAACCTAAGACAGGCACAGTCGCACGGGACAGTCTCATGTGGCCGACATATCAACCTAAGACAGGAGTCAAGGGCACAGCCTTGATTATCCGATGACGGGTAAGAATGTTGGTTGCACATAGACGTCCTAGAGCATTACCTCTTTTAAAACAAAAGGGGGGAAATGCAGGAGCCCTGTTTGGGGAGATGGCTTAAATTGCGGTGGACTACGGGCTTTGGCTTTGGACATGTTTGGGCATTGGCGCCTTCCGTAGTCTCACGGGACTTGGCCCGGGATCTTGCGAGACTTGGCCGGAGATCTCGAGGGACTTGAGTGAGATTGCGGAGGAGGTCTGCGCCATTTTGGAGGTTAGAGGAGGAGCGTGGACGGCGTGTCGGGGTGTAGTTAGAGCCAGAGAGAAAAGTTATCAGAATAAAGAGCTGTTTGTTTCCAGTTCGTCTCTAAACTTCTTCCCGCGGCTTCTTTGCTCCAAGCGGCCATCGCTTCAGGCGACAACACTGGTGGACTTATGGGGACACACCACAACCAAGCTCCTTATCACGTTTGAGTATGCTGGAGAGTCCCCTTAACCACCTTTGAGAGCTTAACCGCCCCCTCCGCCAAGACCTAGGAAAAGTCTATGTAAAGCAACATTAAGGGCGGGGGCAATTACTTGGTTTGGCGATCGGCCAAATTTTCAAGAACTTTGTATAGAAACGGCTTAGAAAGAAACACGCGGCTGCAGGGTTTTTGAAAACTATTAATATAGACATTGCTCACAAGAGAAGGGCAATTCGCAGACCTTACAAGACTCAAACAGATTATTATTAACTCTGGATATTTAGTGGCTCAGATAAATGCAGCTGCCTTAGAGGCATGAAAACTGTACATGGACCCGTGGGGTTCTACAAGGTAGCTTGTCCGAAAAGTGGATTCAAGGACCTTAATGTACCATTAAAGCTGACTTTGCTGATCGAAATTTTGAGAGAACTGGCAGTAGTGTGTTTCGCCAGATGTTGACCACGCTATGCCATTATTAGTTGTTCTATTAATCTTATGGAAAATGCAAATAAATTGGTGCCAAGAAAGCCATCAGGCCATGGAGAATTAAAAACAAGGGTTCATTCCGTATATATACAACTATGTTACGAAAGAAAAGGCGCCGTTTGTCAACTGGGTTTTTGTATTTGCTAGAGCTCATTTGAGGTGGCGGCCACTCTCGAAATTTTCACAAAGGCTAAAACGTAGACCCTTATTACATCAATCCAGGATATTCCATGGCAAATTATTATAATCAATCAGGCATTTTCTAGGCAAAATCCCAAAAGAAAATAAAGTTCAAGCTCATTTTACCGTGCCCCAGGCACGCTGCCCCAGGTGTACGTAAAAGGGAAATCATTGGGCCACTAAATGCTATTCAAAATTTGACATCCATGGAAATCCTTTGTTCAGGAATTCATAAAAACGGGGCAACGGGGACCCGTACCCAATACCCCGGGGCCCACAAATGTACGCGGGCATTGGAGAAGGAGTATGCCTCAAAGCATCCACTCTGATGCTTCCCCGACACAATGCCCCTATTACCCTTCCACTCCCTCCGCCAGAGGAACAGGAAGAAATGCAGGATTAAGACCTCTGTTCCACCGCCCGGAATAGTGTTAACACACCTGAAATGGGGGTTCAACTGATTCCCGAACAGGAGTCAGGGGACCTCTTCCCTCAGGGACTGTAGGACTTATTATCGGGGCGTAGTCCTCAAAGCTTATTAGGTTTGCAAGTGACCCCAGGTGTAATAAACTCAGATACAAAGGGGAAATAAAAATGAAATGCTTAGCTCACGCCCAAAGTATTAGTTCTGTTTTAATCAAGGAGATAGAATTGCTCAGTTGCTTCTCCTTCCCAATTTACATAATTCATTTAAAATGGTATGCCTCAAAGAAGGGAACAATAGAGGATTTTGTTCCACTGATTCGAGTCCCATGGGCTTGCTGGGTTCGAGACTGTTCAAGGAGGCCTATGTGTAAAATAAGAATCCAAGGAATAGAAATGGAGGGACTTATAGATACTGGAGCTGATTCTTTCCATCATTAATTTACGCCAATGGCCCAAGCACT
The DNA here is from genome assembly GCA_025594165.1 of Tamias sibiricus. NCBI lineage: Eukaryota > Metazoa > Chordata > Mammalia > Rodentia > Sciuridae > Tamias > Tamias sibiricus. Next base: position 184,439,202 of record CM046660.1, read on the forward strand.
GGCCTCTGCAAAAAGCTTCAACCAGTTTAAGAGGCTTGGGATATAATAACCTCCCAGAAAAAAGTGCAGTAATTTTAATAAATGGGAGGATGATGAAGGACATAAAGGAACGTTTCAGCCTTATGTTTTACCTAATCCTACCAGTTACTTTATGTGGGGGAAGAGATATTTTACAACAAATGGGAGTACACCTTGCAACCAAGCCTGCAGGTGTTAAATGTGAAAACCTACAGGGTAATCTTAACCATAAAAGAAATCATTATCAAAAAGTACAGAGTATTCTTAACCCTAAAAGTAATCATTGTCATAAAGGAAAAAATACGATATTTTTTTTCTGGGGGCCACTGAGAAAATAATTTTGAAAATACCATGGCTTTCTGATAAGCCAGTGTGGGTCCCTCAGTGGCCCCTATCTAAAGGTGAAATTACTAAGCGGCGGCCCACCAATTAGTTCAGGAACAATTAGAAGCAGGATCATATAGAAACCTTCCACCTCTCCCTGGAATTCCCCCATATTTGTGATCAAGAAAAAGTCAGGAAAATGGCGATTGTTACATGATCTTAGACAAATCAATAAAACCATGCAAGTTATGGGCCCTACTCAACCTGGACTTCCTAGTCCGTAGCTATTCCAAAAAATTTCCATCTTATTACTCTTGATATAAAGGATTGCTTCTTTTCTATTCCCCCTACCATCCTCTGGATGCCCCCAGGTTTTGCTTTTTCGTTCCTTCTATGAACAATAATGGCCCTGATCAGAGATATCAATGGAAGGTTTTACCACAGGGAATGGCTAATAGCCCCACACATATGCCAAATATATGTGGACAAGGCTATCCAACCCATTAAAAATAAATATCCAAACCTCATGTGTCTACATTACATGGATGATATTTTATTGGCCCACCCTAATCAAAAAATCTTATTTAATATATTCAGTGATGTGGTAGAAAATTTTAAAAAAATATGGATTATATATAGCAGAAGAAAAAGTTCAAACCAGATCTCCCATATTATATTTAGGATTTAAAATCATGGATACTTTTGTTAGACCCCCAAAAAATTTTAATAAATAAAGAACATTTGACCCACCTCAATGATTTCCAAAAAACTACTGGGAGACATTAATTGGCTTCGCCCTACACTAAATCTCACTACTGGCCAACTAAAACCTTTATTTGACATCCTTCGTGGAGATCCTGATCCATCTTCACCGCGAACATTGACTCCTGATGCTAGGAAGCTTTAAAGTTAGTAGAAAAAGCCATCGAAGGAGCTCATTGTGATAGATTTGATTTAACTCAACCGCTGATGTTGATTATTATTATTTCTTCACAATATACACCCACAGGGAGTATTTTGGCAACAAGGGCCTTTATTATGGATACATTTGCCCGTCTCTCCTAAAAGCATAATTGAATCTTATACCTCCATGGTGGCTAAACTTATTCTTCAAGGACTTAAGACTTCTACTAAAATATTTGGCATTCACCCTGCTACTATTATTACTCCCTATTCATCATCACAGATTGAATACTTATGCTTCAATGATAATGATTGGGCTATAGCTAAAATGCTCTACTTCTGCAAATTTTGATAATCATTCTTCCTAAGTCCCCTATATTATCTTTTTGTATTAATCATCCTATTATATTTCCACAGGTAATAAAAAATCAACCTATTCCTAAGGCATTTAATGTATTTACAGATGGGTCCTCAAATGGTACTGCTACAGTAGTCACTAAAAAAGAAAATATGACTTACATAACTGCACACAAATCAGCTCAACTAGTGGAATTGGAAGCTGTGGTAAGAGCTCTGGAAAATTTTAGGGACCAGCCCGTAAACATTTTTTCAGATAGCCACTATATTGTACAAGCCGTCCCAAAATTAGAGTTTAGCAGGACCAATAGCACCCTCATACTCCAGCCTTTAAATTGTTTTATCAAATACAAAAACTTTTGTGGGCAAGAAAAGAACCTCTATTCGTAGGCCATATTAGAGCACATACTAATTTGCCTGGTCCCCTCCATGAAGGTAATCAAAAGGCTGATGAACTTACAAAAAACAGTATTTATACTTTCAGCGCTACAACAAAGCTACTTTATTTCACTCCCAGTTTCATGTCAACAGCACCACCTTTGCAACGTAGGTTTAAAATCACAAAGGAGCAAGCCAGAACAATTGTAAAAGATTGTAAATCTTGTATGACACATTTGCCCAATCCTCATTTCGGCGTTAACCCTAGAGGATTAATGCCCAATCATTTGTGGCAGATGGATGTTACTCATGAGCCAAGTTTTGGAAAATTGCGATTTATTCATGTGACCATAGATACATGCTCAGGCATGATTTTTGCTTCCTTACATTCTGGAGAAAAAAAAAAAGTTTAAAGATGTTACATCTCATTGTTTGCAAGCTTTTGCTGCATTGGGCATCCCCAAAAATGCTTAAAACAGATAATGGCCCCGCATATACGTCCTCATCTTTCAAACAGTTTTGCGCAAAATTCAATATATCCCATAAAACAGGCATCCCATACAATCCTCAGGGTCAGGGCATTATTGAAAGAGCAAACGAAACACTGAAAATTATGTTATTAAAACAAAAAGAAGGAAATTGGAAAAGTCCTAAGGACAGATTGGCAGTTGCCCTGTTTACCTTAAATTTTTTTAACTTTAGACTCTAATGGTTATTCTGCTGGAGACAGACATTGGAATCCACACCAACAACATAAACCTTTGGTTTACTGGAAGGATGTTCTTTCAGGTACATGGAAGGGTCCAGATCCAGTATTAATTTGGGGGAAGAGGATCTGTTTGTGTTTTTCCAAAAGACGAATCCTCTCCAATATGGATACCATCTAGATTAATAAAACAGGTAACACACCACATCAAAATGATCAAGATGAAGTTATTGAAGAATCAAGATTAATAAAAAAGGTACAAAATCAAGAGGACCAAGATGAAGGTATAGAATGATTCCCTCAAAAGAGTCCTTCAAAATATTTCACAACTTAAGTGTCATTTCTCTCCGGCCGGGACGAGGAGATCTCTCTTTAGTGTGCACACAATTGTATTTTTTTTTTTCTTCTTTTTTTATCATGTCTTTATGTCTGTACATTTGTCTACATTTCATGTTAATGTGACGTCACAAATATATGTTTGTATGTTTGTTCGTCTGTCCAGTGTGACGTCACAAAGAACAAAGCGCTTATGAAAAGAAAAAAAAAATATATTATATATATATGGATCCAAATAACTTTAATTCATTTTAGGTTTAAGAGTATTCAATTTAGGTAAATAATTTTATAAATGAAGGTACTTTCAATTTTGATTTATAGGTGTCCCTGGGACTTCTCTTTAGCAAACAATATGACTAGTGCTATATAACCTGATATTTTGGTGTTTTGACTTAAGATTGTTTATTTGTTATTAACTTCATTTGTTTATATAGCTCATTAATTTCAATTATCTCAACAGGTAAAAGATTGCTTCTGTATACAGAGACTCAAGGGTTCCAGCTAACAAATTATTTCTCTCTAAAGTGCCTTTACCTTTTCTTTAATCTATCTTTAATGCAGTAATTACCCTCAGTCTTTCTTTGTTTTGTTCTAAATATGATATTTTCCAACTTATGTTTGTAGAAGCTCAACCAGCGAATGTCGATTGTGTGAACAAAATCAACTTTAATTTTCTAATCTAATTATTCTATTTTGTAGTTTGACAACTCGCCTCTTGACTCAGTGCTGCAATAGCACTGCCTTTCCTTTAATAATTGATGCTTGAGTTTCTAGGTAGCGGGCCCTGAAGATTTGCCGGTGGCATTGTCTAAACATAAAAAAGACGTCTGCTGCTTACAGCTGCAGGGATCGCGGGGGCCACCAAAGCATCCCTGCTGCTCAAACATCAAACAACCTCACCAACAGTGTGGCCTCTGCTCTACATGCATGGGCCATGGGGACCTCCTACATCAAACATGTTATAACAAATGGACATTTTGATCTTTCATTGTTTGGGACTTTACGGGACAATGCCTTGCGGGTATTTGTCTAGAGAATTCAGTGTGTTACTTGATGGAACTTAGGGCAGCTGATTTGTTTAAACAATTTGATATGCTATGCAATTTGGCTCATCACCCAAAAGGCTTGTCGCCTTAAAGCCGCAACATCTCCTCACAATTGGACGGCTGTTAGTCATCATATATAGTCGATCCTAAAGGGCTCCATTGGATGGCTGGTTAGCCAATGACGGGTAAGATCCCCAGAGGGGGACAACCTAAGACAGGCACAGTCGCACGGGACAGTCTCATGTGGCCGACATATCAACCTAAGACAGGAGTCAAGGGCACAGCCTTGATTATCCGATTTTGACGGGTAAGAATGTTGGTTGCACATAGACGTCCTAGAGCATTACCTCTTTTAAAACAAAAAGGGGGGGAAATGCAGGAGCCCTGTTTGGGGGTGATGCTTAAATTGCTAGTGTGGACTTACGGGCTAATGAGCTTTGGAGATTTGGGCATTGTCGCCTTCCGATACTTGTTCTCACGGGATCTTGTTGACGCCAGAGATCTCGAGGTGACTTGAGCCGAAATTGCGGATGAGGTCAAAGCGCCATTTTTGGGAGTTGTTAGAGGTGCGTGTTTGGCGTTGTCGGGGTGTAGTTAGAACCAGAGAGAAAAGTTATCAGAATAAAGGGCTGTTTGTTTCCAGTTGCGTCTCTGAACTTCTTCCCGCGGCTTCTTTGCTCCAAGCGGCCATCGCTTCAGGCGACTACGGATAAACTGTAAGCAGGTGGGACTTATGGCTTAAGGAGGTGGATCACTGGGGGCAACGGCTGGAGGAGGGGGATCACTGAGGGTGTGTGCCCTGGAAGGGTGCATCTTTTCCTGCAGTCCTTTCTTCACACCTATTCTTCTTCGCTGGATCGCACTGAGGCTGGCAGCTTTCCTCCACATGGCCCTTCTCCCTCAACCTCAAGCCCAGATCAATGGAGCTGGCCAACCATGTTTAATGTAACCACTAAAACCAAGAGCCAAAATAAACATTTTTTTCTCCACCAAGTGGTTCATTCGTGGGTATTTTGGTCTCAGCAGCAACAAAGAAACTGGACCGACACTGGTTGGACTCTTATGGATAGCATCCTGGAGTCCTGGGCTAAGTGGCTTCCTGGGCCTGAAGCTGCCTCCATCAACTCCCCAATGACCTGACAATGTCGGGGAACTTTGGCTGCCTCCTTGTCAGCCCTCTCGTACACTTAATCAATACCTTAAGGGGACTAATCAATGTCCTTTTCGTTTTAGATTACCAAGGGGGGGCCCAAGGCAAATTCACAGAACCTGGTTGTACAGCTTCTTTGCTCAAAAGATTTTACTTTTTAAAAATCCATGACCTCACTGGGCGCAGAGATGCCATTGCCCCTATTAATCCCCAGCAACAAGGGATGGTCTGAGGTAACGAGAAAGATTTTATAGTTCGAGGAAGCTTAGCCTCTGCAATCTTAGTCAAGGCCCTTAAGCAAACTCAGCAAGACCCTTTTCTCAAAGTTAATCATATAAAAGGTCTGGGGATGAGGCTCAAATGTTTTAAGGGCCCCTGCGTTCAATTATAATTGGGGTTACAAAAAATAAAATTGGCTCCTGGGAGTGTAGCAGACCTCTGGAGTGGAACTTTATAACCCAGTGACAAGCTGGAAGGTGTGTCTCACCTCCGAGGATTTATTTTTTTCAAGCGGTGATACTCCTTTAAGGCCAATTTGGAGAGGTTCTTAAACTCCAATTTTGCCTTTTTTTAACACCCAGCATTCCAAAGGAGACTTTTCAGAAATGGCATGTCTGGAGAGGTCAGCTGAGCATAATGGAGACTGTCCTTTGACAAATGAATGTGCGAGTCACTTGAGTGCTAAGTGAGCATGCCCATAGCCGATCACTGAGCTGCTAGCGATCATAGCCCAGAGACCGATCAACTGAGTGCTTGCGAGCATGCCCAGAAAGCCCATTGCGGTGCCCCAGGTGTGGGCGAAGGAGCCTCGGGGAATAGTTATGCTGACTTGAGCTGACATCAGCCGTGCCCTGTGTTTGTACCTATTACGTGAGTCCAGAAAGGCTTTGCGCTGTCATAGCCAAATTAGACCACACAAAGTCAGCCTGCAGGAGCAAATGATAGGTCCGTTGGCCAGAGTCACTCAGATTGGACCCTGATAGTACATCGATTTCACTTTGCTAATTCAACGATCTTTCAGCAGAATTATCCCTTCTCACCCCACACCCCATCAAAAGTGGCTTCAACATCATCTTCAAGATAAGAAGATGCTGACTCCGATTGGACAGGAGCAAATAAGAAAAGTGTGGAACCACTTAGGTGTCTTTAGGATACAGTGTGG